>BMAW01027183.1:0-39042 GCA_019974015.1 Nephila pilipes | reverse complement strand
ACACGCTTGATATCTTTCGTTTGATATTGAACTTCTGGTGCTACTTCAGTATTCAAGCTGTGTGTTCTTAGAATGTATGTTTTTTTTCTACTTTCGAATATACGAATGTTGAATTTTTTTATATATATAAAAGAATAAAAATTGTAAATATTGCAGCTGTGAATTCCATAAAATTATTATTATTAAATTCATAAGCTTATCATGATAGAATAAAAAAATACTTCTGCTGTATAACTTACTGGATTCAAATTCAAAACACGATTTGCATTTATGTCAAAAATACTTGCCAGCATTTTTTTCAGTCTTTATGGATAAATACTTTACTAAAAAATGAAGTAACTTCAAGATTCAAGCTATGTACTCATTTTCTTTGAATACTTTCTTTGAAAGTATGAATTGGATTTTTTTACGTAAGGATAAAAATTTGTAGGAGAGAAAAAAAATTGAGAATGCAGTAACGAATTTTTATAGAATTATTGTAGTATGTTCATAAAGTTATGAAAAAATGCAAAATATACCTCTACTACATAAGTTAATGGGTTTTAATTCCAACCCCTTTTTCATTAGATATCAAGAATATTCGTATTTTTCAAAAAAAAATTATCTTAACTTTGAAATGTGAAATGTTTAGTTTTTATCAAAATAAATACTTCATTATTTATAGATGAGTCCTATCGAAATTTGTAAAAACAAACCTGTTTTCAAAGGTATTTAAATGCACGTGCAACATTTTTTTACAAATCAGAAACAAATTTACTAATTAATAATTTTTCAGCTTTTAAAAACAAAGAAAATAATTTTATTATATTAAATATAAACCACAGCTTCAAATAGCTAACCTAGGCTAGGTTTTAAACAGCAATAATATTAACCGCTCAATGTTTATGAACGAGCTCTGCTCGTCATCCGAATAGCGTGCCATAATGGATACTGACAAGTTCAGCAGTTTTTCGACGCAAATGATTACAGCCGAACCCTACTCAGGCAGCGAAACTTTGCCCCACTGGACGCGGACGAGCTGAGCTCGTCAGCGTATATTATCCTGCGTTATTCGTGTTACAAACGATATTTATTGGCAAAATTCAGTTAATATGATGGAGTACAGATGGTGGTACGGGTACCGTAAAATATTTACATAATAAGGGAAAATATTGCCGATCCAATTGTTAATACAGTTATTTTTTATGCAATTTAGTGAGAGTTTGTTACTGAAAAATGGCGCATTTATTGCAAAGACTGTAATGTTCCATTATGTGCAATTCCATGGTTTAATATGTAAAACACACAGAAAGAATTTTAGATAAATATAACAATAAAAAAACCTTTATAAAGTTTAATGCTTTACTTCTTTAAACTTTATAAAGTTTAAAGTTTCGTGTATTTATTTAGATAGTTAATTTAATTTTATAATTTACAAACTAATAATTATAATATTTAACACTTACTGAATTGTTTATAAGTGTGAGTTAAATTTTTGTAAATACTACATTAATATATCGCAAATAATTTCTTAAAAATTTCATGTCTTAGAAACAAAAATTTATAATATTTATAACTTACTGAGTAGTTTAAAATTATAAGTTATAATTGGTCTAAATATTACATAACATACCGCAAATTGTTGTTTAAAAACTTAATATTTTAGAAACTAATATTTGTAATAATTATCTTCACTGGACTGCTTAAAAGTGCATGTTACAATTGGTGTAAGTATTGCATTAATATACCGCAAATAATTCTTTAAAAAATATTTTTTAAAGCGAGTTTCCATATCACTGTCAGAAGAGAGCGACATTTTCGAAGGCCACTAGGGAGAAAAAGACTGCCACTTTCAAGAGACCGTTAGATCGTAGCATTGTGCGTCATAGGAGAGCGAAAACTGCTGATTTTCCCAACTGTCTAAGGGTTAAAGATTTAAAATAAATTAAAAAATTTAAAAAGAGAAGATTTTAAGAAATACTTCAAATGTATTATTTATAAGTGTACTGGAGTACAAAATTAAGGTAACAAACGCGTTTATAACAGGAATACAGATCTGATACGAGTTACACTGATAAAATTTGTATTGGATATATTTTGAATAACGGGCCACACGACGTTAGCATCTATTTGGGAATAAAAAGCGCTTAGTGTTAGTTATGAAGCCAATGTGAAATTTGACTGTTTAAGCATCTGGAAATTTTGACAACGGTGTTTTGAATTTTGGGTTAAATCTCTCAAGTTTGACTGATTATAATTAGAATGAGTTCTCTTAAATGTTTAGATTATTCAATGAGATGGACAGCTCTTAGAAGGCTTAAATCTGGGCAGTTTCAAGCGGAGGTGACTTGATGGTTACAAGTGAAACCAAAAGGGGTATCCAGGTTAGGGGAGATCAATTCCTAACAAGTGGTATTATCACCTGAACGCTCAGTTAAGGCCACCCAAGAACAACGACACCTGCATAGGATGACTAGTTGGCAGTGAGTGCATTATGATATAGGCAGTCAACGGATAAAGAGCTTTCTCATAACCTTGATTCTGAGTCTGGTGCAAGAATTTCAGGGGGAAAGCATATAGATATCTGGCAGAAAATGCCCTTAACCCCCGGCGTCCAGTGATGTGACTTTTTCTGAACGTATCACACAGTAGAGCCCGTTTACCATGGTTCCTAACACACCATATGTGGACACACCAAGAACGGAACAAAGTTCGTTTCACTGATGAGTCGAGATTTAGCACGTAAAGTGATTATAGGTGAATCATCATCTAGAGAGAGCATGGAGCTCGCAATAGTCCCTCCAACGTAAAAATATCGACCAGTTCGGTGGCAGAGGAATCTTTGTCTGAAACGATATCTTGTTGCGCAGTATACACCACTGCACGTCTTTGATGTGAGTAGAGTCACCTCACAATACTATGGGTTGAAGTCCTTAAGACTATGTGAGGTTTTCCCGGGATATTGTAAGCCTGGACTAGTAGAACTAGTTCGCAATATGGACTAGTAGAACATGTTTAGGAAGAACCGTTATATTAAGTCACCACCTATCACAGGAACCCCTGGTGTTAAAAACCACTCTTTGAGAAGAATGGGATTTCTTGCCACAAGCATTTCTCGACATCCTCATTACACATACGTTGTGAAGCTTGTATAGCAGTGCACGATAGCCACACTCTATATTAAACGGACCTTTAACGAGATATAATGCATCATGATTCGACTATTTTCAATGTAACCTGTACCTTAATTAACAATTCAACTCTTTTCTACATTGTTATGTTGCTATATGCTTTCTACTAAAGTAATAACTCTTTAGTTATAGTTATATATATATATAACTAACATTTCATTGATATAAACAAACTAATTGAAATAAATTTAAAAAAGTTATAGAAAATAAAACACAAATAAAAAAAATTATTTGAAAATCATGATGAAAATTTACAATAATTTTATTAGAATATAGAAGAAGAAAGTTATTTTCAAAAATCTAAGAAAAGAAAATAGTCCTTTAAAACAAATGTGAACAAATACATGACAAAAAACGTAAAAAGATAACTTGAAAGAGTATTAGCCTAGACATGAAAAAAATGAAAATACATAATTCATATTCGATAAGAAAACATAACATTCATAAATTTTGAATTCAGCTCAGAAAAGATTTGAAGTCTTCAAAGTGTCTTAAAGGCCCAACATTCCCCCAAAGAAAAGTATTATATAACAATATGGAAATTTCATAAAATTCAAAAGTTTCCTAAATACTAAGAGACCAAATTGCAATATAAGAAACCAGATAAACACACACACACACACATATATATATATATATATATATATATATATATATATAAAGAGAGAGAGAGAGGGGGAGAAGAACCAAAACATTAACCAATGAAAACTAAGAAAGAACATATTAATATTTAAGCCATCAGATTAAAAAAGATTAAAAATCTTACTTGAAACAAATGCAGTATCACATAAAAGAAACGAAATTTAGCACAAACATTTTAAAGGCTTCTAACTAGCAAAAGAAAATATAACTTAGAAGCTAAATAAAAAAAACCAAAAATTATAATTATATTTTAAATCTCTTTTTGTATAAAATTCAAAGGAAAGTCTGCATCCAAACATTTTTTTAACTTATTCATGTAACTGTAAGTATCTTGTTTTTTAGACACAATTTTGATGTTACGTAAAAAATTTGATAGTAAATTAAATTTCTAAAAACATTCAGATTTAAATAACTCCCAATTAAGGGAATTTTATGAAATTTGAAAGGGAGAAAATACTTTCTTTTCATACATATTACACGAAATTTTATCATCTTCTAACTTTAGGAAATATCTGATTATTCTATTCATTTATAGTAATATTAAATTGCAGTAAATGCAAACACTCTGAATAACAAGAGAAAAGTTTAACATCTTTATTATAACTAATAGGAAAGAAAATAATATCATCGCAATATCTAACCTTTTTTAAACTATTATAATAAGATTTCATCTTCTTAAAAATGAAAATAAATATAGTCTAAGCAATTGATTTCAGTTATGCCTAGTGGTAAACCATTAATCTGTTTATAAATGCTCAATTTTCTTTAAATGCTCATTTAACTAAATAGCTACGTTTTTCATTTGCGATAATCATATTAATATTAAATTTCTTTGAAATATATTTTAGAAACATAATAAAATCTTCTAAAATTATAGCTATAAACAAAATAAATATGTTTGTTATTAATATATTTGACTGCATCAACTTTATTTTTAATAATGTTAGTGCTGAAGGGTACAGTGTATTGAGTTTTGATTTGGAATAAATTTCAGAGATTATTTCAATCAGCAGGTTAACAGAGAATACGTTAAATATCATTTATTCGATTGATAACTGTTTGTACGAATATCTTATCAGGCTGTCCAATCAATATTTACATCGAGTTCCATTATCGCTCTTGCAATTTTATCCGCTTGTTTATTATTTTCATTTTGCGTTGTTTAGGTATACTCATACGTCCCTGCAATGGAATTATCCATACTAGTGTCTTCTTTTATCGAAATTTTGATCTTTTTTTTATATCATACAAAATAACCCATGGCTGTGAATATAATTGGGTAAACTGCTCGTCTCTCCCACCATAGACCTTTTAACTCGTGTTTTACTTTCGTAACAAACTTTTGAGACACCTACTTCTTTGGTTCCATGAAAAATTACTATTAATTTCCGAATATGTATAATAATACATAAAATGCTTTTTTAATCAGATTTTCTTAAAACTGTAATAAGGTTGTCTTTTGCCCAATATCACAGAACCCGATCGGAGCTGGCAGCACATTTTTGGATAGAAAATTATGATTTTCATATAAATTTGTGATTCTGCAACGCATGCGAGTTGTTGAAATGTTGTAACACTCATACATCCGCTTATGATGCAGTACCCTTAAAATTTAGGAATGCTCCCAAAACGTACCATTTTTCACCTGAAGACGTAAATTTTAAAACTCATTAACCGTAGGAGACGAAACTTGGAACACATTTTACATCAGAAATTAAGGTATTTATTCATATAGAAATGAGTAATATTATAAAATACGTTTGATCGTTATGAAATCGAAAAAAAGTGTTGCAATTTTGAGTCATATTCTTTAACATTACGAGAATACAGCCTCAATACTTGTATAAACCCTTAGTGTATTTCTAATTTAAGCTCTTTGATGTATTATCAGTAAATAAGCTTATAGAAAGTGAATAACTTTTTCAAAATATTTCATGAACCTGAATACAGTTCTAACAACATTAACATTTTTTGCAGTATGTTTCCATTTTCCCTTTTTGAATGTGTACTTTTATTTTTATGTCTTTATTATAATATAGGAAGGAATAATGCGAAATGAAAAATAATGTATTACCTTCTATAGTTGTTTATCTGGCTCGAAAGAAGAATATGGTGCTCAATTGGGTGCTATTTTTTGACAGATTTCATTTCTATTTCTCATATGCCTTAGTTTTATTCTTAAAACACCCAAAATTGGAAGATGTATCTACCATCTAACTGTCAATACAAGCAAAATTGAAACACAACAATAAGCAATCTTTCATTTGAAAAACCAAGTTTGACAGTTTGGCATCTTCAGAAAGTTTCGCAAAGAATTTTTATGATTATTCTGATGCTATTCGTTGCATTCTCTACCTCTTTTACAAATTAAATCCAGCTTATGTCACTGATGATAGACAGTTTTGGAATCAAACAATTTCTTTCCATCACATTTCTCTTTAGGAAAGTAAAAACTCACTGTAAGCGAATTTTTTCCTTTACAAGTTATCTTATGAGATTAATGGTAAAATTTTTGAGAAGAAAAATTGGATTTTCGCTATTTGTATGACTATGTTTCTTCAATAAAAATAGCTTTAAAATGATGGAACATTGCTGAGTATTGTTCAATAATTGCGTGAAAATGTAGGAGAAAAATACTTTGAAAAAAAATGTAAAATTTAAACATTCATCCGGTATCTATCATACTCAAACACTATGTAAATCCAATTCCTATAAGTTAATCATGACGTATCTAAGTCATTTTATATCCATTAAAAGGAAATGTTCAAAAAAATTATTAAATTTTTTTTTACAAATCATAAGTAAATTTGTAACTCGTTCATAAGCGTAATCACAGAATTCTTTTAATTTTTCACTTAATATGCTTCAGTGCGAGCAGAAATTTACCCATTAATTCTATTTGTTTTATATTAAATTCACTATAGAAATACTCGTCCATATAAGTTATTGGAGACAGACCTTGAAGTATTAGACTATGATCACGAAGTTGACATCGGAACCGAATTTTCACTCCTTTGATTTCTAAGGTACTTTTTTAGTTCCATGCATGATTCACAGTTTCAATTTTGATTGATTGATAATTTATTAATGTCGCACTTAGAAGCAAAACTAGGGCTATTGATGACGATCTTCGTAATTTCAAGCTTCGATTAAGTGACGAAGACGACACTCGTCTCTTGGAACTTCCACATCATCAACAGGAGGATTTGAAGCGTACGACAGATTCTACGTGCATCAGCCCTGCTGCTCGTCGGGTCTCTAGTAGCATCAAGTCATGAACCCGCAACTAGATGAAAACAATGGTTGCAGCGAGCTCGTCGCCATGACCACTAAACTATCGTGCCCTCTAAGAATACCGGATCTTAACTATAAGGAATTTCAGCGGTTTCTTATGCAATATCAGTATATATGGTATAAGTTAACATATTTTTCAGCTTAACGTTTCTTAGTTTTTAGAATGAAATATATACTATATAAATCTCTATATAGCTTTTACGAGTAGTTTTTTAAATTTTATACTGAAAATAGCTACTTGAGAGAGAGAGAAGCTAATTCTGTAAACATGATACATGCTTTTCAAACAGTTGCACTGCCAAGTAAAATATTACTGTAATTTCCATTCTGCAAGAAATAAATTATAAAATCTTGCTAATTTTTCTGAGAACTACAATTGTTATATTTTTAAGCTTTATTGTTCCATTTTTCATTTAAAAATAAATTTTCCACTTGAATACAGTTTCAAAAAAATCAAATTACTCCTTTAAGTTATTCGAATTTAATTTTTATACACTTTTAATTATCCCGTATTGATTTATGTTACAGTTTTAAATAATAGAAAAGATAAATTTGGTGTTACTTTCTAAAGGACTCACACACTTAGTAAATTCTCTTGAATTATTCATAAATTTCTAATTGAAATTTCAAATGTTTCGTAGGGTTCTCTTTTTTTTTCAATTTTTCTTTATCAATGACTCTTGCAAATTTGCATCCTGATCAATTGATCAGAAAAGTATCAGAATGCATTGCACTAAATTGCACACTGAAAGAATTAGATAATATTCAATAATATTTAGTTGGCTGTATTTCCTAATATTTCTCTCAATTTAAGAATTATGACCCTGAAAATCAATTTAGCAAGAACTCGTGACGAAAAGTGCGGAGGAAAAATCTTAATTTACAAAAAAAAAAATCATTTGATTAATCTTTGTTGGTTACCTCTTTTAAAACATATTTTTTGATATTACAACTATCTTAATATATAACTACCACCTAGGGGCTCACCAGCCTTCTATTTAACTTCAGAGGATTGGTTGAAGGCTGTTTATCACGTCTATAGGATATTACTGCCTAAAAATATTCACTGATGTGTAAGCACTATACCTGTTAGAAAGGCTTATTGTTCTAGAGAAGGATATACAAATTTCTTTTTTCATTCATTTAATATTCTGCAAAACTTTAATTTGAATCTGTAATTTACAAGAAATTTAATCAGTAAAGAAGAAGAATTTATTAGTTTATAGTTTTGATTTAATTATAGAATTTAATTCTGGCTAAAATATATTTAGGATTATTTATTTTCAAAGATCAACTTCTTTTTAGTAAGACAGAATATCTAATAACTCTAAAGATAAAAATTTATAATGGGAATATATATCTCTTTTTCCGTCTATCTTTTCTCTCTATGCTTTAATTCTCATTGAAGAATGAAGGAATTTATGGAATGAAAATGCAATTATTTTTAGTAGATTATCTCTTCATTCTGAGTATCAATTCAATCAGATAAATATGATCCAATTTGCAGTTCCTACTGAATTACAAAAAAAATTGCTTAGGGTTATAAAGACCTTAAGACAAGTTTTAGGCACCTAATCCTGAAGTCATAATTTCTCTGTTTAATAACTCAGTTTAAGAAAGTGCATCAGTAAATTATGTGAAGTTATAAGTCTAGAATACAAGCGTCAAGTTCTGGCTTAATCTCTTTGTTATCTAAGTCTTCTCTCTTAAATTATGGGCCATATTTAACCGAAACAGCGAGTAACTGTACAATGAGATAAGCAAAAGTAGTGGAGCTAAAAGGGGACATTTGTTTGAATTATTACGAAGTTAAAAAACGTGGTATTTATGTTTAAAAAAAGTGTTAGTTAAATAAATACTCAAACACTCCTCAATAGCATTTAAGAAAAGATTATATATTTGATATTTAAGATAAAATTTATGAAAAATAATTTTTGTGTATAAGTTATGTAATACTCTTCCTTTCTTCTTTTTGTATGTGACATAATTTACAACAAAAACTTAATTTATCTTAACTAGATCTCTCCTACAATATATAATTCTTTCGGATATATATTTATGACTTAATAATTGTTAATAAGACATTCATTTCCATATTTTTGTTGGCTATGTATGTGTGAGAAATAAATGGTTTACATGGGGTATTTCATAAATCTGGAGTAAGCTCTCTTTATAGAATCCATCATTCGTTATTTCTACGCACATTCTGTAGCCTAGCACCATTTTACTCCGCTGCACATGTGATATTTAGCTGCATCAGGACTCGAACTTATGATCCTACAAACAAGATATTTCGCGACTCTAATAACTGGGATACAGCGGCTATTATTTCGGGCACTTCAAAATTCGAGATTTATGATACAGGATTTATTCCTTTACTTACCTTTAGAATACTCCCACATCCCTTTTGAAGATATATCAGAAGAATGTAGCTAAAATCCATCTCCTTAAAAAAAATAGATAAATCGTGAAACAGAAAAAAAAAAAAAACAATGCATTTTCATGTCAAGATTGTTTTTTGGAAGAGCATGAAAGCACTTGAAGTTGAAAAAGATCACACTATTAGTATTGAATAATCAATTAAAAATCCTTTAATATTTTAATTTTAATTTTAGTAAGAGGGCACATTGAATTAGTATGAAATATTAAAATAAAGATTCCGTTTAGAATAGAGAGGACACAAAATAAATGTTTCTTAACTGCAATGTACCTTTAAACATTATAAAAAATTCATCCTAATGGTACTTATAATTTGTTCGTTTTATATTCATTTAAGAGTAAAATTTCTGAAGCAAAAATGAACTACGTACTTGAACTCTTATGAATAGTAATTTTAATAAACGTTGAAACTTTTGTAATTTGAAAAGCTATCAGAAAGATCATTATTCATCAAATTTTTAATTCAATAAATGATTCATTTCATTTATTCTGATGGACGTGGATATTTTTACTATTTAATCAATTTTGGGCATTAGTAAAGTAACTTGAAACCTAAGGACTCATTAACGAAATCTATAGTACATTTCTAGAATGATTTATAGCTAACATTAAATAGATTACTGAAAAGTTTTTATCGCATGTCATTAATTTCACAGAGAAAAATTTATAATTACTCGGTTTTAGCTCCGAACATTGATCCTGGAAGGAAATTTGTAACCTCAGCTGAATTTGGAAAGTAGGAAAGTTGTTAAATAAGTTTCATTAAGAAAATTATTATAAAATATTTCATTGCTTATTCATTTCATAAAGGTTAATTTTAAACAAAACTTAAGCTGATTTTAGAAAGTGTCATAATTATATTGATTTAAAAGTCATATTCATACTGAACATATTCATATTTAAAAAGTGTAAAAATTTGCAAAAGTGCAAAATTTGGCGCGTTTTTGATAACAATTTTACTCTTTCAAGCCACTTGTACTAATCATTTTGTTATTGGGGTTTTGATAACCATTCAGATAGCTTGTGTCCAATTTTAAATGTCGCTGAAAAATTACTCAAATCATCTGCATCCGATACTTCCAATTTAAAAATTTCATATCTGTATTCTCACATTTTTTTTTTCCTTTAGTGACACTAAATTGGGAAAAGGTATCTTCTATATAAATTGAAAAGTGTTATAACAAATATTGTGTTGTAAATTTTGAATTCGAATTAGTTTTTGATACAAATGAAAAATCAAACCATTTGGTTGTTACATGTTCTTCATAATACATAAGACTTTAATTTTACTAGAAGAAGTCATTACATTTCACTTCGCTCTCCCAATAGCCAGATGAGCAAATGTATTGCTTATGTAATTAAATTTTCCATCGAAAGAGGGACTCACACAATATCTGTTTGTCCATTCATATATATGTGGACTTTTCACGATTCTCAAAATATTCAAAATAATTCTATGAAGCCTGTTTTCAAAAGATCTCTGACACATTTAGTATTTGGATGGCAGATATAAGATTTTATAGGTAAATGGCTGAAATTGAATAATATAAGCATTTAAAATATTCTCTCAAATACCTTAGATCAGGTAATTAAATATTATTATAAATTTGATTTATATCATTCGGTACTGAGAATTTGAAGAATTTTCAGTGTCAAATTTTTGTTCTTTTTCTCTTTCCTACGTGATTTATTATTTAGTATATCATCTTTTGTGATGTATTAAAAGTGATGGATGTTTGTAGCCAGTATTTAAAAGAAATTACGTTACATTCTTGATATGACACTGAAATATAAATAAGACTTTTTTCGTCTTAAAATAAAGTATTGCAACACAAAACACATTTCATTTTCGATATTCGTTGCTTAATGAGGATGATCGGTGTCGTTCTCGTCACTTGACCGTGGTTCAAAATTATGAGGTCCGTTGCCAATAGCCCTCCCGTTGCTTCTAGTGTGACGTTAATAAAACAAAACCAAAGCAAACGCTTAATGATGTTTATTAATAAAATTTCAATTTGTCCATTTTTTAACAAAATACGCCCTCTGTTAAACGCAAGGGAAACGCACTATGCTGTAAAAATAAAAGTTCCCTTTCATTTCTATTGTTCAAAATTATCTAAACAATATCGATTTTTTATTGATTCGAAAACTATTGAAACGAACACAAAATAAAACTTTAAAATTTAAATGTCTGTTGGTTTCTTATTTATTTATTACTTTATTTATATTTTTTTTTTCATTTTATATTAATTTATTTACTTTTTTTTGTAATACAATGCAGAAAGTAATGCAAATTTCAGTTTCATAGTTTAAAGTACTTCACAGAAACTAAAAATAATTTAAATATTATTTTATTTTTCATGCTTTTAAATATTTAAGAATCATAAAATAAGTCTCTAAATCTGTAGGAAAATCAGTGAACAATTTCAAAGAAAAATAATTTTTCCTTGCTTTATAGAGAGAGTACTACGAAAGTTTTTCATGGAGTATTTTTACGGGAGAGTAGACTCTCGTAGAAAAAACATTTCTCATAATTATACAAAATATGTATGCAAACTACAGAAATTATTATAGAACATGGCTTGGGCATAAGTGATATTCGCATAAATAATGCTGCAGTTGGGAATGAAGCAAGTAAACTGTACTAAAAGGATTGTTTGTGTCAGTTTCAATAAAAGAGCTCAAAAGATAAACTCGTGTGATATGATCTGTTATGCATATATTAAAAAATATGGAATAAACTTACTTCTAACGCCAAATATAAAAGCAGGACAGTCGCGTGTGCTCTGTGGCTTGAAAAGGCTGAACACTGTTGCATGCATCAAAATAGAGCTATGAGTGTTATGCGCTGTTGTCAGTACGCGTCAGTTATCTCTGATTGCGTGGCAGCAAGGTAATCGATACCGGCCTCCAAACGTAGTCAACGAGCAGTTCAGATTTTTTAACTGCGGAAAATGCGTATCCAGTTGCGATTTAGTGCCGTTTTCAAAATGTCTTCGGTACTTAGTGTCTCTCGTGTATTAAAGTGTTTCACTGCTGCAGTGAACTTCGTGAAGAAAGATACCAGTACGGTCCACTGGTTTCGATCAGGTAAAGCGCACACCAAGCAAACATCTGAAGCAGGATCGGAGAATCGCAATTCGTGAGATAGTGACAGAACTGTTCATTAGCAAAGGAATTATTCACGCTCTTCTTCATAACAGTTAGTGCAACCAGCTACTGCGACATTGTGCAAGAAACTAGAAACAATAATCAAGACTTTTCGACGTTATGTATAGTCAGAAAGGATTATTCTGCTACATAATTCCTTCTGATTATATATATATATATATATATATATATATATATATATATTCCCTGTTCTCATATCTCTCCTAATGCAAATTTATCTTGCTGGAATTTCGATGGAAAGACTTTGAACATACCCCATGTAATCTTAACTTTGTGATTACCATGTCTTTGTTGTATTCACGAAACCTTAAAAGGACGCTATTTTGAATAAGGCAATAAGGCGCGAAAAAGTGGTGAAGAATAGTTCCTTAGACAATTTGGAAGCTCTTTATCCAGCGTACCCCTCATCTTGTAGACTTCTGGACCATCCATGATAACCTGCAAAGTAACTTTGTATACCTATATTCTCCTTATCTGTCATCCTTTGTTATGTATGCGTAACACATTGTTACAATAAAATCTTTCGTTAACCCTTTCAGGGGCAGTGGTATATTTTTATACTATATATTTAGCACGTTATATCTCTTTGTAAAGTACGCTTTTTCACCACACATTTATCTTCAAATTGAAGCTTATTATTTTATTTACTTAAATTAGATGGCAGGATCATGCAGAATAAATACAAAAATTATTGCTTTGAATCTAATTAATGCTCCCAACAAGGATTTATGCCTCACAGAAATGTTTCTGAAATGATTTGATAAATTTAAATTCATGAGCTACCTAATCTTCATGTTTGAAACTTTATGTAAATACTACTAATTAATCAAAACAAAATATATAAAGTATTGGTTTCATACTATAAATTAAGTGGTATCATATTTATACCACCTCCCCTATAGAGCACATAATAGGTAAGAGTGCAACAGATGGCAGCACTGAAATTTTCGATTCATTCTGATATGTGACGGTTCGCTTTATATCAGTGAAAATTAGAAGTCAAAAAAATGTTTTCCAGTTCCAGTGGGGTAAAAATCAGAATTATTCTCCTAAGAAAAGAAATTTAAAATAGGAAGAAAAATTTATCAACGCGGTGAATGCTCACCAAAAAACGCTCAGTGGTAAAAAAGGATTCCTGAAAACCTAAACCATAGCAAAAAAAAATTGAAAAATGAAAAGACGGAGGGACAGCCTTTCGAGGCTTCTAAGACAGAATTGGCTGGAGACGGGAAGTGTTAGGACTTGTCATCGTTGATAGACATGAGACTTGTTAACGATATTGGACATGGAGAGTTAACATGAGATAAAAAAATAAAGATGGTAAGCTGCCGGCAAAAGAGAGATGGGAATATGAGCTCATTGCCTCTAGCGGTAGACTTTATCAAAGGGTCTAAGTAAACTGATGGAAAATCATTGCCAGTCGATATTACAAAAGGTACAATACAGTAAAAAGATACCCTCTTTGTAAGAAGAACAGAGTCCTTGGTGCTTGGGCGCCAGATCTGAATTTTGAAAGAAGAGATATTTCTTTTGTAAACTGTAAAAGGTATAGGAAATCCGCTTTAGCGGAGATTAAAAAGAATTGAGTACATTTCCTATAAATTATTCAACGAAAGGAGGGTTGGCCGTTTCTTTTGTGTGAGTGTGTTTGTTTGTTGTGACACGTCTGTTCATTACATGTGGGAGGATATGTTCTGAATACATTCAATTACCACGGACAGGCTGGTTTTTGATTTCTTACAGAGACCATATATTGAACAGAATTTTAGGTTTATCTAGAGTTCAATGAATTTACGCTTTCGTTTCTTCTGGTGGCTTACAGATTTCGTACAATAGTGTGCATAATTATTTCAGAAAAATTCAAAATTTATTTAAAGTAGCTTTATAATCTAATTTTAAATTATTTTTTTTAAATATGTATATTCTAAAATATATCATTAAAAGAATGCCTATACAGGGTCTTTTGATTGAGAAAGAACTTTCTTTGTTTGAAGAGGAAGACCCTTCTGAGAGACAGGAGTTATCTTCAGAAACAAGTGGGGAAGAGAATTTCACTTCAGTCTGGGCAAAAAAAATATGCCTTACTTTAAATAAAATTGTATAAGCATTTCAAATAAATTTGGTTTATTAAGTTATATACTGCTGTTTGTAGAAAATGCAACACCATGAAAGAATCATCAGAATCAAATGAAATTTAATGCAGAAACGACTTGTACTGATACAAATAAATGATGAAATTTTCAAAACAAAAGAAACAAATTAAGCGTCCGAAATCAGTATTTGGTGCAGCCACCATGCGCTGCAATAAGTGCTGCTATACGACGTGGCATGGAGTCAAACAGATGTTGAATATCTGCTTGAGGAAGAGAATTCCATATCGCTTGTATGCGCAACCAAAGTTCGTCTTTGGAAACTGCAGGACGCGGATCACGAGCGAGACGCCGACCAACCATATCCCACACGTGCTCAATAGGCGACATATCCGGTGAATAAGCAGGCCAAGGAAGAAGTTGCATGCGTTGTGCTGAACAGAAGTCTCGAACAGTCCGCGCAACATGTGGGCGTGCATTATCCTGCTGAAAGATAGCTCCAGGGATGCCTTGAAGGAAAGGAACGACTTCGGGCTGTAGCACTTCACGGACGTACCTGTTGCTATTGAGATTACCCTCAATTCGTATCAAATTGGATCGTCCATGATACGAAATCGCACCCCAGACCATAACTCCGGGTGTTCGACCACTATGTCGTTCAATAATACACTCAGGAAGGCAGCGTTGACCGGCATAACGTCTAACACGAACACGGCCATCATGGGTCCACAAATTGAAGCGTGATTCATCTGAAAAGACAACTTGGTGCCAATCAGCTCGCCTGTCTCTGTGCTCAAGAGCCCACTGCCGACGCAGCCGTCGATGATTCGCCGTGAGGGGAATCCTGTATAAAGGCACCCTTGCACGCAATCCACGGCGCAGCAGACGACGACGAATTGACGAAGCCGACAATTGTACACCTGTAGCAGTAGACCAACGTGCTGCCAGCTGCCTGGAGGAAGCTGTGCGATCATTCACCGCCATGCGGAGCAGGTGTCGATCATCGCGCTCTGACGTCACCTTCTGTCGTCCAGTGCCTGTTTTTCGAGTTGTTCGGTGCTCGTCGGTCCACTGCTTCCAAACTCGCATCACTGTGGAACTGTTCCGCTGCATACGAGCTGCTATTGCACGATAGGAAAATCCTCCTTCTCGAAGGCCGATTATCCTCCCTCGTTCAAACTCCGTAAGTTGCTTGAATTTCTTATTCTTCCGTCGTGGAGGCATACTCAGGTCTCACTAAACGTTTGCCACTAACAAATAATCATAGACTTTTTTCAACGTCCCGCTACAGCACTTTATTTATACGCTTTCAGCATCAATTCAGAGGGCGCTGCGCGCGCCACGCACGCGCGATGGCTCTGAAACTTTATTAATTTGCATAATATCCTATAATTGACATTTGCTGCGAATTTCATTTGATTCTGATGATTCCTTCATGGTGTTGCATTTTCTACAAACAGCAGTTTAATATAGTTTTATTATTAAAAAAATATAAAAATTATATATGTATAAAAATGATATACTTAAATTAATTGACATATTTTCACACATATTATCACTCTTACAAATAAAAATACTATATCATCAAAATCTAATTTTTTCAAAAGTGTTTTGTGATAATAATATTCCCCAAATAAACTAAAATAACATAATTATTTTAAAAGTATTCATTATTTCATCGAAGGAATACGAAGCAGCGAGTGTGCAAATAAGATGTCCCAGAGGGGCGGTGATATATTATGTATACCGAGTCTTAAAAATCAGAAAATAAATTAAAATTAATTTTATCGCTTGATACTGTGTCCTTATAACATTATTAATGCATATGAGATGAATTTTAGCAAACATTTAATGTTTTTTTATATACAGCCCCTCAAAGGATCAATAGCCTTTCCTCTTTTGATTGGTGTGGAAGTTAGGAGAGGGAGCTGCTTTCTCAGGTGCTGTTCTTTTCACCTGACCGAGCTTCAAAATTACGATGTTCTTCACCAATAACCCTCGTGTTCCTTCTAGTGCGACGTTAATAAAACAAATCCAATCCGATCACTTTTTATTTGGGCAATTGTTACATATTTAGATGAGAAAATCTATAATAAAGATAAAGTAAAAATCGCGTTAACACTACTCATACACACAAAAATGTTAATTACAATTTAACAGATGATAATTCACCTTATTAAAACAGGCAGATTCAACCTAAAGAAGGAAATTATTCAAAGGAGAATTAATACATATAACTATACTCATCACAGAATTCCTTTCTGCTGATAATTATCCAAGCGTAAAATCGTTTGACAATGATATTTAATAATTTTAAGCTAAACAACATTCATAATAAATAGTATTTTCTTCCAAGCAATAATATTCTTGTTACGGTTTAAACAAAAGATTTCAAGCCAACGTGTAATAATTTTATCTATAAATTCACTAACTAATATGTAGGAAATTTATTACAACCGTTTTATGTATATTTTTCATCTTTTCGCTTTTTGGGAATGATATTTGACTACAAGGTTTTGATTTTTCATGAAATGTGATTATTTCAATTTTGTTTGATTCGAAATTGTTACAGATTTTCTTCGACATTCACTACGTCTCCTCCTTTTTTGAATTTCAAAAGTTCAGTTGACACTTGCACATAATTAACGAATGTCGTCCAATCCGCAGTCAGACATTTTTATATTATACAGTGGAATTTAAGATAGTAAAAAAAAGATAATGCTTCATTTAATTATCAAAGGTGCCATTATAACTCCATTTCAATGCTTATGTTTTCTTTTCGTTGAATTACCGTTACACTAGATCACTATGGAGCTATTGAAAAACTGAAGTAATACTTTCTATCCATAACTACCACAATTTTTCCGTCAAAGATTCTGAGGCACAATAAAATTTTGATGCAGTGATTGTATACTATAGTTGTTCTCATCTATATTCTTCTTTAACTAACTTGTGAGGCTACTTTTCTATATTATTTGAATTGAGAATTTTGTCTTGTGAAAGAGAATTTGAGGCATTAGAAGGTAGAAGAATTAGAGAGATAAATGAGCGTACTAAATAGGTGCGAGTGAATGTGAGGAGATATTTTAAGAGAGTATACCTGACTAGGATATAGTTTCAAGAAGTCTATTGGAACTGAATTCAGTTTATTCAATCCTAATGTTTTCTGTTATTGAGATAAGTATACTTTTTCAATTATAAGAGTTCATTTTTGGATGTGTCTAAATAATTACCCCATATTAATAATTTACTTTGATAGTTCTTGTTTTAAATGTGAAAACACTAATTAAATAACTGATCTATATTGTGTGATTATGCCTCATAATAATAACAGTGCCAATTCGTTTCATAGGCTTTGGTGAAATCAAAACTCGAACACCCAAAATGTCTGACACAAAGATGAAGATTTCAGCAACTATGTAACTATGATTCTTTCTTTCCAAAGTATGTTGTAATGGTTTGGTGTTACTCTAAAAGAAAAAAAATCCTGCAATCTATAACTGATTCAATATTGTGAATGATGGTAAAACTAAAGAAGATTTATTTACGAAGGCGGTTCTAAAAGTACATGTTTCTCACTACAGATGAAGTTGGTAAAGCATTTTGGCATCACCATTGTTGCTGCCATCAAATATATAAGTGACGTTAAAACAAAATCGATACTCACTCAAAGGTTAGTTTTGATTTGACAGGTAGTTCTTGTAATATTAGCTTTGGTTTGCTGCCATAAAACTGTTACCGCCGATAAGACCTGAATCCATCATTATACACCGGAATCCATTCAGCAATAGATAATGTGCTATATTCGGGGAATCTGCTCCAAAGAAAGCAAGGACGGTCTCATTGGCCGGAAAAGTTATGATGAAGGGGGTTTTATTTTGAGAGGGAAGGGTATGCGAAGGTCGTAGTATTCATGAACTTCGTGGGAAAGAAAGGAAACCAATCATAGGTAAATACTGTGGCAAGTTATCCATTTTCGTTCCCCCACTTTTAATACCTAATTTCTGATTCAAAGTACCTCATTTCCTATTCCAAGCACGGGTGCTTTATGGACCCCCTTCTCCTTGCTTTTTTTACAATAGGGGGAAATGTTTAGCTTTTAGGAAATTGAAAAAGGATTAGGGTCGATTAGTTTGTGATACTGAACTCGTAAACATGATTTCTTTCCAGCAGAAAAAATAATCTACAGTTACTATTACTTAAATAGTTACAATTTACCTGCTGTTTAGTTAAATAATTCTCTTGAAAAATAATGAATCCACGTTTTATAGTTTTGCATTTTGCATTTCTTAGAATTTTATTTATTCTTCCAGTAGATCCTTAAAAAAAAGGACAGAAAATCTCATTTAACTTAAGCAAATAAAATCACGATTGAAAACAGTGTTTGCATATTTAAATATGGTCATTGGGCAAAGTGTATTGAAACAGAATGGAACTATAAATTTCCGTTATTACTTAACAGAAAGTAACGCAATATTTCTCCAGAAACAAAACAAATATAGTAATGTCTTTATTGCATAAAAGTAAAAAACACATTTTCAGGCGATAGACATTTTAAGAATTTTAATCAATGCAAAGTACTTAATTTTATAAAAGAGCACTTCTTTACTATATATGTATCAAATAATCTAATGGAAACTTTTGTTTTTTCAAGATTAAACAAGCATTGTGTTCTTGGATACGATACTGAAAATTAAATCTTACGCTCCATGTAATGGCACTAATATTTGTTCAAACTTTAAACCATTCATTTTACCATTACAGAATTAAACCATTACAGAATTTTATTGTTTGTGTTTAAACTTCGATAGTGTTTGCTTAAAATAAAATTTTAAATTTATTTAAATATATTAATTTGAATGAGATATCTTATGTAATTAATAACTAATTTTTTCACACTAGTAAATAAAAATAGAATGCTACAATTTTGTACAAATATTTCAATTCTTTCTGTTTTTAACTTCAAAGAAAGCTTTTTTTTTCTCATTTTTTATTATATTAGGTCTAATCCTTGAGAATATACGAAGCGTTTTTAATTCTTCTACAGATGCATGATAATAACTAGCGCAAGAGCATTTAAATAAAGCCTTTCAAAAAAATAATAACCAGTTCTTCTCAATTGTTTCCTTGCGTTTCTCGATGGTGTAGCGGTTTGCATTGAAAACATGCACAGAAACACGCTTGCAAAAATGCACGAGTATTTCCGTTTTCTAATACATGTCCCATTACAGATTCATTTCAAAACTTAGTTTTGTCATATACAAATGATTTGCTTACTTTAATAAATAGGTTATTTTCAACCTAGTTTATGTCTGTTTTAGTTTTCGTTTTTGTGTTTTTTTTTTAATTTTTATAGATCTTATTTATTCTTTTCTATTATTAATTTGGTTTTTAAAAGTATCCAATATTGCTTTTTTTAAATATAGTTTCTTTAATTCTTGTTTAGTAATTATTAAAAGTAAACTTTTTTGGTTTATTAAAATCTATTATTCTATTGGTATGGTTTCTTTTAAATCAATCAAGCAATGTTTACTTTGATGTTAAATTCTTTGATGGAAAGTAGGGATTGGTATACGTATGAAATATGTGTAATGTTTTAATGTTCTGAAAATTTTGTCTATAGAAATGTTTGTTGTTATTATTTATTTGCATTTTTGTCTTCTTTAAGAGTTTGTATGGTATTATAATTAATTATATATAGCTGATGTTTGTTATCTTTAAAAAGTTCCTACACTATTTATGATGACATATCATGGGTATTTTTTGTATTTTGTTTTTGTATGCTTATTTTTGTTTAATTACTTGTAATGTCTTAGGATATTTTTTGCTTAATTAATTCTTTTAGATTTTAATTGGTTTTACAATATTTTTAGATATTTATTAATTTAAATCTTTATTGTTTTGTAGATTAATTGAATTTGCTTTCTGTTGCATTATGTTTTTCTTCTTTTTCTGTGATTTATTTTCTGAGTTTACTGTTTTTGATTTGTTGTATTTTTTTATTATGTAACTCACTGAAGTGTGAGGATTTAATCAGTAATAAGGTTCTACACACACATTATTCCATTCGAAAGTAGGAAACAGTTTCAATTCCTTTAATTATGTGGTTATTTAGATATTAATGTAGTGAATTTATGAAATATATATATATGCTAGTCATTGGAAAAACTATTGCAACATAAAAGGAAACGAATATGAATTAAACCCTGTTATTAACCACATGGGAATCCCAAACGTCTTCGAGAGTAAATTTTGTTCTCAGAGAGAAGGGAGTAGATCTCACTCTTCAGTAGGTGAATCGAACCCCTGGAGTGAGCCAAAAGTTACGTAATCTCTTTTTCTAACTCCTTCTGATTCGCTTTTCTGGAGGTAAAAGAATTACCTTTTCATTAAAAGACCTGCGATTAAAAGTAAACGCATAACCCAAGGAACACTGGGAAATTTCTGCACTAGAAATCCATTAACCTTTCAAGTATAGCTTCAGAGTTTGTTCTTTTCTTTTATGGAAATGTTCTTCGGATAAGTGTTTTTCCGGTTTTCAATCTATTTTTGCAGATCCCAAAGGATCCATTCGCATCATCGTATAAAGCAAAAAAGTTCTCACGTTAATTTCCGAAATTGCTCTTCTTTGTACTTAATTCTGGACCACTGTAACTTAAAACAAAACATAACTATGTGCCATAAATTGAATTAAATGGCCGCATCCGATTTATAGCTGTTATCAAAAAGGATGATAATAAAATTAATTACGCAATTTACGAATATAAAAGTCACGAAAGATCAAATTTTCAAATTTGAGTTGAAGGATCAAACTTTGTTCTTTTCACATGATATAATCTGAAATAAACCTATTAATTAAAGACTAGCTGCAAGTGTTTAAGCATTACATTCTAGTGGAAAATATCGATTCTTTGCCTTAAGATTTGCTTAAAGATTTTGATGACCTAAAAAGAACTTTATTAAAATAAATATTTTCAGTATTTTATTTATTTGTGATTTAAATTTATGCGTAAAGATGAATCCAAAAACTTTTGTGGATAGATAAATACACAACTTATATAAATTTTTGAAGTCATCGTGAGGAATTATTATTTATTTTCGTGGGTTCCAATCATCTTAAATACTTCTTCATCAAAATTTTCATTTTGAAATGAATATGGGAGGAAAAGGTATACTTTTGTTGTCATCAACGAAAAGAACTTAAAAATAAATGCTTCGTCTCTGCAACATACTCCAATATTAATTTTTGCATGATTATTGCTAAAAATATGGGTGCAATGCCAAATTTACAAGCTACACTCCGTTAATAAATGCACTAGTCTTAGATGAAGTTCCTCCCTTTATATTAGATTTTCTTACATTGTATCAGTTTAAATGAATAGCTTTTATTGCAGTGGAAGCTATTCATATGCTCTTTTCGTGATCTAATGCTGTCTGAAATTGGATCGTGACGCTATTCATTTCATCCTGTCTTCGTACTTCTTACAGACTGTCAAATTGTCACTCAATCACTCTTTTTCATACTCTATTTCTGATGAATAAATGAAAACTACTATTTTTGACATCCCATGTCTAAGCCTCTAAATGTATTTTTCCTTCCTGTAAAACTCTAAATAAAAATAAAATAAGATGCAAGCATCAAAACGTTTTGATAAATGGTTGCTTAAATCGTTTCAAGATCATGAATCAACTTTTAGAAAATAGAGAAATCTTTATATTTCGTTTTAGAACTGTTCCCGTGAGCTTTCTATCCATAAAATTATAATAACTTACGAAATTAACACAGAAAATAGCTTTTCAAATTATGTTTAATCTCATGGTGTAAAAAGTGTCTCATAAATAACAAGAAAATATCGTTTCGCTCCACGAAATGATTATATATATATATATATAGTTATATATATATATGGGGTGCGTGCGTGCGTGTGTGCGTGGGTGCGTGCATCATGCAAAATAATAGAAACATATGCGAAATATTTCGAAGAAAAACGACGACACATAGCCAACTAGTGAAGTTCCCATGGCAATCGATTTTGAAGTCGAATCGAGGTACCGAGTATTGCAATTTGTGACTTAATTATGTACGGTTTTTTCTTCATTAACCTTGGGAACGTTTTCCAATTTGAATTGCATAAAATTTCAAAACCTTTGCAACCATTTGAAACATAGTTAAGCCAATTAAATGTTATAAGAAGTATAATTAATCAAATTAAAGACAGTGATAAATAAACGAAAATATATTGAATAAGGAAGACAGACAACAACGAGAAGCTAATAGATGGTTTTGAGTTAACTACAGAGAATAAGTGTAGTTGATCATTTATTATTATAATTGGTTAGAATTGACACCTCATTGGAGCAAAGGGTAATTGAAGTTGAACCCATTGTATTCGAGAAGTGTCTCACTCGATGCGAGTAAGCTGGCAAGTTAAAACTTTAGTGCTTAATTCTAAGATAGACGAGTGGAGTTATTTGAGAGAGTGTGATTATGCATAGTATGCGAAAAACGTAAGACACCATGTGTACTAATTTCTTTTGATGTCCCTTCCATTACAATTGTAATATTGATTGCTTAATTAAGCTTTACATTGTCTGTAGATTTAAATAATGAAGGTTCGTCGACACAAATTCTATTAAAAGTTCGTCAAATGAAATAGCCTGGACAACTCAACATTTTATAGAAGTAGATTTTAAAAGTCTTCATGAACAACAACAATTAAATACTATGTGAGCATTAAGATATTTTACTCAATTTCTTTTAAAGACTTGAATTCTAAAATGTAAACAAAACGTTAAATATGGGCTAGAGCACATTTCACTTACAATGAATAATAAAAGTGAGAAGGAGGAAGGAGAAAGAGACGAAAAATGTATACAAGCTGGATTTTTTTTTTTTTAACGGGTTTTCTTATTGCTTACTTCTATCTACATCCGACACTACCTTCACACGTTAGTGCTGAGTAGCATTGCTTGTGTAGGTGTCGAGAATCAATGGCGAATACGTGTCCTTTTTATACAATGTTTCTTTTAATAACTTTTTACTGATTATAAATACCGCATTAGCCACAATATAATATTATGCTTATTGCAAATCATTTTCCATTAAGATATTGACTCTCACTAAAAATTTGAAGATTAGGTAATAGAATATAACAACAATTTCTATTAGTATGCCCATGACTTTGCCTTACTGCGTAGATTTTCGGAATAAAGTGATGGTCACACCTCCATCCAAGCCAAGTTTGGAAATTCCCGATTTATATATTGAGCCTGTGATTCATAGATAAGTGTATTCTAAGTCTCTCGAAATTGTTTTTTTGCTCAAGCGTTATATTTATGTGTGTGTGTTCCCCTACTTAATATTATTGCCATATGAATGTAACTTATGTCATTAATTATTTTAAATAAATGTTTATCTGACTAAATTATATTTCTTTTAATTCTTTTATATAAAATGAATGGATCTCATCGAGTTCATCATTTCTTTTCTATCTTTATTAGAAAGAGTTGGTGTCGCGTCACATTCGGGTTAATACGGTTATTACAATTATATATATATATATATATTAGTTATATAATTTTTTACTTATTGTAAGTAATAACAATTATGTAATTTATGGATTTTTAATTTCTTAATTTTTTATGAAACTGAAATAATGTAATGTCCAAAATAATGTAATTATAGTTCGAATCACTACAAAATCAACTTGATTTACTGGATTTGGCCACTAATGAGATTTTATTATTTCCAAACTTAAAAAAATGGCTCGGTGGGTAACGTTTCAAGTCAAACGAAGAGGTCATCACCCAAACAGATGCCTTTTTAGGGACCTTCTGAAATCTTACATTTTAGATGCCTGGAAAAAGATGGAGGAAATCTACGAAAAGTGAATAGAGCTGAAAGAAAATTATTTTGGAAAAATAAAAATAAATCTACCAAAATTAATTTGTTTTTCTATCTTTTACTAAGGACTTATTGAGCAACACTCAGCGAAGAAAAATGTAATTCTAAAAACAACCCTTTCATAATGTTTTTCTCTTCTTGGTGCATTTCATTGTTTTGAAATACATCACGCTAATATACATATGAGAAGAAAATAATAAATTCCGTAGATTTAATAACTCATACAATAAATGAAAATGCTTGCGGAAGAAAGACAATAGCTTAAATTGGAAATGTATTTAATTTGAATAACATTAGGAGATTGTGGGTAATACGACCATTCTTGCTGTGAATTGTAATTATGATGGTTGTAATGAAGTAGAAAAATAAAAAAAAATGCTATTATTATAAATTTTTTATTGCATTTTCCTCCGAATTATAAAACACTTTTTTATTATTTCAATATTTCTTTTCAAAACAATTTTGATTTTAATTTACTTTTTCTCATTCAAAAATATAAATTTTTGCAACACCTTTTCCTCATGTCATAAAATCAGTGAAGGTAATAAGGCCACTTCCTTACTTTTCTCTGTGAATCTCTTTCCAGAAGTTTTACTTCACATGTAGAAATGAAGCAATGAAAATAACTATATTTTTATGAACAGAACTTGTGTTCCATCGTAAATGAGTCCAGTGTACATAGATAAATACATATTTTCATGACTCCAGTTACCCATAATTTTCTCTCTGCCTGGTGACATGTTGACAAGTTCATTAAAAAGGAAATTATATAGCAAGAAAGAGCAGAATATGAATATTATTAAATATAATAATATATAAAAATATTTTGCATGTTAATATTATAGTCCCAGGGAAGGTGAATAGCCGAGGTAAGCAAGTGGTCCGGTTGTGAGCTCTCTGACGGCGTTCTTTACCTCCAGTCATGAATTCAATTCCGGATGCCATTAATGACTCGCTATCTTGTGGGCTGAATGCACATTAAATATGTCAAGACCCCAAGCCCTGTTGGCAGGTTGGGGAAGCTTAGAGGAAAGATGCCCACTAAGGTATTGTTTTCGTCACTTGACCGGTGTTCAAAATTGCAAGGATCGTCACTTATAGCCCTGCTATAGTGCGACGTTAATAAATATTCTATCAATCAATAGCGAAGGTATTATAACCATCGTGATCGTATTACTTCAAATAATAGGTTTCCTAAAACACAGTGATATCATGTTATGATCCATAAACTAGAAAATTCGTCACATATTATTGAAGTGCATTTAAAAACCTAACAGAATCAATCATGCATTAGATTTCTGCGATTCATAATCCACTCTTAAAGAAGAGTAAAATTACTATACTAAAATAACAATGGCTATCCTTGAAATACGTGCAAACAATGAGTCCCTCAGGAAAGAATGAATATTCGCTCTATGCGTATCTAGTGAGTCTTCTTTTCAAAGTAGTAGCGTCATATGTTGGTTTACTTAGAAATAAACACTGTGACTGCCAAGTGACTATTTTTTTCTGCATTGAGAATATTACCTTGAAAAGCAATTTTTTATATCTTTGGGATTACAAGCTCATCAAAAATAATCTCAAAATCAGAATTATGTTCTATATATTCACATAAACGCCTATTATGTTCTATAATTAATGTACATATAAATGTTTCATCAATAGGGCTCTAAAATATCTCAAAGAATCATACTTTTTACTACTGAAATATACATGATTACAGTAAAACGAACTGGATTATCTAAAGGGGTGTTGAAATCTATGAATATTTATATATAACCTATAACTTTATTTCCTCTTAACGAAAATTCACTAGATTAAAGAATAACACTCAATCTTATGAACAATTTTATTTTTATTTTTATATCTTTCAATATAACTAATATTTATTTTTAAAGTTCTTTTTTGTTTTAATTAAAAATGCTTTTTCAGATGGATGCTTTCACTTTAAATTTTTAAGAATACCTTCTTCAAAATTGTATTTTGCTTTTAAGCAATTATCAGCGATATCTATGTTTAATACCATAATAAATTATAATTATAATAAATTATAATTAGTATATACATTCCTAACCATTTACCGAAATGTGATATTAATTTATTAAACATAAGCTTTTTGTAATATTAAATATATTAACTTAAAACTTCCCTAAAGTAACAATTTTAAGTAACTTCAATTTTTAGCCATGAGACACTTATAAGTTTAAGCATTTATTTTCAATAGCTAATTAGTTATGTAATTATATCCTTCTTTTAAATTATTAGCTTAAATATTTCCGTAATTAGAGATGCACCCTTCTCATTTTATGATAAATAGAGGGGATACACTACAAGCAATAATTATACTATAGTTAAAGTGACTCATAAACAAATAAATCGACAGACATCTTAATTGCGTTGAAATTTCACACTTAACTTTTACAAGAAAAAGAGATTAATTGTAGAGAAAAGTATCTAATTTGTTACACTTTCTAACTACAAGGAGCAAATGAGATGTTTCGTTCACCTATTTTTTTTAAAAAACTTCAGGCATTTTTTTGATAGAGGACATTAGTTATAACAAGACCTTGAATTAAAATGCTCGAACTCCTCTGATATGCTTAAGTAACAGTATTTAAAATTTCATAAATCTTTGAATAAGAACTTTTTCTTACTTCGACATAGTATCTGTCCCGAATGGTTAAGACACAAGGCTACGTATTACAAATGGATTTTACTTTTGTCCTTGTTTTAAATATAGTTTAACTAAATAAAGTTAAACTATATTTGAAACTTTTATCCATTTATTACAAAAATTTCTTCTTTACTAAACTAAATGATGCATAATTTGAGGACTGAATTTCTACACAAACATTAATTAGATTTTTAAATTTGTTTTATATATTTGTCCAATCAAGTAACATTTAACAATTAACAAATATTTTATTACAGTCATTAAATGTTTCATTTTATATATTTATGAAAGTAATTATTATATTTTTAATTACATAATGTACGTCATATGAGTTTACTAATTTACTAAATATATTTTCAATTACATTTATTGTGGTTTTAATGTGAAGTTAATATATGTCTGAGGCAAAGTTAATAAAAATATATTACCAATTTTTACATTAACTACCTTTTAACTTAGCATTCTATATGTTTCGTATTTCAAATAATTCCCAGAAAATGTACACATAGAAAAATATTAAAATAGTTAAGGAATTGAGATAAATTATTTTAATGTTTGATATAAGTTATTTGTTACTTATAGCATATTTCGTAAATAACAGAAAAGTGAACAAATAAATTCAAATAAGTATTTAAGTTATTAATGTACAAGAAATTTAATTAATATGTACTTTCAATTGATATTAAATATTTTCTTATAGTAAAATAATTGTTTAATTATTATTTAATATAAAAATTAAAGATTTCTAATAATATAACATAAGAAATTACAACCAATGGTTATGAAATCAAATGATCATTTATTCCTTTGTTCCAAAATATTTCGGTTACTTTGACTATGAAAAATGCAAGAAATTTTTTGAAAACATTAAGAACCATGTGAATTTAAAATGAGAGAGTGTTTTAAATGTTAGAATATTTTAAGGTGATAGTTTATATTCTATGTTTATATGCTATGCTACCACTTTTTAATATACAATACTTGAAAACAATAATTGGCCAAATTATCCGAGAATTTAGTTGCAAATATGTTGCGAAATTAAAAATATCTTATATTGTTGCTTTGCATCGAAAGATGTAATTTATATTATTAAACTAAGAGAGCAAACAAATTGTCGAATTAAAATAATACTAAAAGTTCTCAAAATTCAAAATTAAGAAAATTTTCAGTTTGGTTGATGATTTTTATAAGCTCTGGCGAGGTTCTTATGATATGTAGCTTTATAGGTACATATATTGATATATTGATATGATACAAAAAGAAATCCTAACAATATTTATGTTTTCCATACATAATCGTGTTAACGACTCATAAGTGCATGAAAGTCGTAGAAATTATAAGATTCAACAAAATCCATTTTTTTTTTTTTTTTTGTTGAATCTTATAATCTCTACGACTTTCATGCACTTATGAGTCATTAACACGATTATGACACGGCAAAATGATCCTGGCATTTCATGACCTTTCATCCCATTCCTCCATCAACGCTGTTTTCAGGTCCTGAATTATTACGGGAAGGCGAATCTCTATTGCCCTCCCAAGCACTTCCCAAATATGCTTTATACGGTTTTAGTCTGGAGATCTGGTTAGCCGATACACTCCCACTTCCAGAAATTCGTCGGCAAAATGAGTCCCACATGGACGAGCACAGTTAGCCTTAATAATGAAATTAGGGACCAACTGTACTCCTGAAAAGGCCAAAATAATGCTCCAACATTTAATCCCTACAGGGATATATTTAAGATAATACCCATTATCACCCTTTGCCTCCGTCAAAAACAGGGAATCATCTCCGTCAAAAATGAGACTACACAGACTTCCTAAACAGGGACCCCACTGTTACATCAGTTTCTTTGTGGGACGTTGGAGAGCAAAAAATGGGTCGCTGGTTCACGTCTAATGATGGTGTATCGAGTATGAGTGGTTAGTATTATGAATCTGGACTTACCATTGAATAGAACAATTTTTCACTCATCCCTTCTCCATTGTCGATATTCTCTGTACTATGCTAAGCAAATTATTTCATGCCCAGAAAAGATTGTGATTCAAGCAAGTCTTCTTATAATGTACAATACATTTTCGCGTAAGGTATTTGAATATTTCAGTGTTTTTGAGTTTTTGGGTGAACACTGCTTTTTCCCGATTAAAATTAAATGGCACAGAAACCTCAAAAGTCACCAATTAAGCTGAAAGCAAAATTTTGTTAACACACTAGGTTCTCAAAGATAACTTTAATGCACGCTTTCAACGTTATGTATTTTTAGACGTGATTTCTTATATTTTTCTACCATTATACTTTACCTTATAAAACATTTTGAGTAATTTTATGTAATTAAAACGTCAAATGAACCCCTACCAAAATTCTAATGACTAATTTCATATTCTTTAAGCGAAGCTCATTAAGTTATTCATAGATTAATTGCAACTTATTATACTTAATTAGGCATTAACTGCTTTTTTAAATATAAGTGATCTAAATTCAGCAAAAAAGTTAAGTTTCGTTGAAAAAAAGATAATTTGCAAAATTTCACCAACTAATTACCCTATTATATTTATATTTCACGTCAAAATTTTGTAACAAGCTTTGGAGAAGGTGATAAATATTAAAGGTCATTTTATAAGATTATTAGATGATTCAAGGAATTTCTTTGTAAAATAAAAAATACATATTTAATTCTTTTAACATATGTAGTATATCTATTTAAATTAAAATAGTAACAAATTAAACTTCAGAGATATGGGAGATAAGGAAAATTTATTCGAGAAAACTACACTCAAGATAAAAAGAGAGTGTGCACATGTTATATTCATAATTTTATCTGGTGTAATAAAAATAATTTAATATAAAATGACATACAATTTATACAATACAGCTTTAATCCTCGGGCTACATCAAATTCATAGAGAAAAATGACAAAATACGAGCTGGAATCTCCCTTTAAAATTTCCACACAAACATATAGAGATCAAATAAAGATTATTAAGAATTATTATTACTCAGATTTTAAAGAGTTGTTCAAAAAGTACTTGTATATGAAGATGCCATTATTAAGGTGAATTGTTGTTATCATTGGGTGCTGTCATCTGTTAAAAGAAACCGAAACAAATTTGAGATTAATTAATTTGTTAGTTATGATATGGTAGTCATTTGCTATCATATCAAAATTTTATTGCTGCCGCGTCGAGTTGTCACCGTCATTGAGACCTGGATTCATCATTATGCACCTGAAATAAAGCAACAATTAAAACACTGTATTACTTCCGATTAATGTTTTCGTCAAAGAACCCGAAGATAATCTCATTGGTGGAAACATTGTGACGTAAAATTTTTGAGGGTCGAAATGCGTCATGATGTTGAATACGAGTAACTGAGACTTAGACTGCTGTTTAGGGAGTCGCGAAGCTCACTAAAAACAAACAATTTTCTGTGCTACGAGCACCATATCTGCTAAAGTCTTATTGAGCGACCCTCGCATTATTTTCTCCGACTGTGTTGAATGGAATTGTCTTAAAAGAGTATTCCTGTTGCTAGTAATCTGGGGAATATCTACAACAAAATGTTTATTCTCCATGTATGTGCTTCGAATATGTATTGAATGTAATAACCTCCGAACGTAGTTCTATAAAAAACTAAGACAAGTGTTTAGGATTTGTATTGACTTCTCTTATAATTTAATATTGGATCATTATTATTAATTATGCTGTGATTTTTTACAGGCTATTTAAATATGTATTTGGAGAAAATGTATGCAGATACTCTGATCATTATATGTGGAAACCTCACATGTAAAACCAGTTTAGGCATATTAACACATGTTAAAACGTTACAGATAACAATTTTCACATGTTAAAAACAATACATTGCTGCATATTAACGCCATGATTGGCTACAAATCTGGTGGGGAAAACGCCAATGATCATAACATACTAATGTTTTAAATGGCTTACTTCTTTATATTTTAAGTCAGCCGATACTCTCTCGATTTATTTTGTGTTTTAAACAGTCTATTTACTCTTATAATATTTTTATGTTCGCGATTATTGTTGTTTGTTCTTTTTTATTGTTTTTATAATTAATAAGTTTTTGTAACAGTTTGCTTTGTCTTAAAATTCATATATTTCGCCATGTTAGAAAACGAAGTTCTAGCATTTCTGTAACATAGATGAAAACACACATATAACATTCATTCAGTTACAATACAGTCTGAGATTTATTGGAAATTTTTATTTTTGTAAATAGTCTTGTAGTGGTCTTCCTCCATTCTTAAAATCCACATACAAATTAAAGTCTTATTAAATAGTCAATACGTTTGAATATCCAATGGAACAGACGTCGAAAAAAGACTACCCAGTTTATTTAATATCTTCACAGTATATATAAGAACACTCACCTTCAAATCCTTATTAACTCACTTTAATCCTATCTTATAATTAAACAATAAAGTCTTAGTTTACCAACTCACTCGTACAGAGTAAGACACGTTTTGAATACATTAGATTCCATTCCTATTACTCTAATCAGAAAGCACTTCTAACCCATTTTACTATAAACAATTAATTACAATAATTCATTTCATTTAACTTACAAACATCATTCAGCTTCTCGTAATTATCTGCTTTCTTTTCTTAAGTCTTTCAGTAACATTTAGCTTACATACAACACTATTCCTAATTTAACTCATTACACCTTGTACCTTCATCTAATTTGCCTAATCACGTTTCATTTGGTTGACAAGGAGTTAGAATTTAGTCAATTCAATTACAAAGCCTCCGAGGTTGTTAAAAATGAACCCTCGAATACTCTTACGCCACATTCCGTCGGTGGTCAATATACTGAATTCTACATTCTTTCTGGGAATGTTCATCATTAAATATAAACATAATAATATTTTTAGTGAAATTTGAAAGAGAGAGTTAACAGCCAAGTAGTTAAAACTCGATAACTTTCTAGTCATTTAATTAACCTATTCATGAATAATTGATGATTAAAAGATTAGCATCAAAGGAAATGGTTACGATTTTGTCTCAAGAGATGGTGGAATAAATTCAAATCAGGCGAAGTGAACGGATTTTACAGTTTTTGAAATTAGCGGAAGGAAAAGAGTTCACGCGCGAGATTATTATCTGCAACTTTACTAATTAAGTTAGGAAAAATTGGCAACATGGGGAGAACTTTTATTTAATTTAGTAAATTTTATCTTACAGTGCATTTAAATGAGTTAACTTTTATAAGTAGGAAATTATCGCCACCCGAACCATATTAGGTCACTTTTAACCCCGAAATGGTATAGGATAGCTTCCATCCATCAAATCAAAGATTTGTTCGAGGGAATTGGGCAATGTCTCTTTGAAAATATTGAGAGCGGCAACATTAAAGCATTTAATCGAATTTAGTCATTTTACATCTCTTCAAAAGTAATTTGTTCTTATTTAAGGTAAAATTAATTTTATGCTCGTCTCATGCAAACCATCTGATACGCTTCGATATATCGTAAGTGGTTTGCAGAATATACATTTTCATTGTCCTCTTCAAGTAATAATTTTGAATGCTTATTCAAATACCCAAAACTACTACTACTGCTTTAAAAGAGTTATTTAAAATATTGCTGCATATATATATATATATATATATATATATATATATATATATATTACACCTACATCTTGAGATCAAAGAAATAGACTGTTTAATAAGCTGGATTTTTCTGTGTAAGCTTATCCTCTGTTTTCAATTCAAGAATCATGATTTATCAATACAGACCATTATTTCAGAAATTTATTCCATTTTATACTAAATTCAGACAAGTTAGCTATTATATTCCCTTCTGAAGAACAATACACTTGCCAACCTTTGAAAGCATATCAAAATATTTTTTTTATTATTATTAAACGTAGGGGACCCACACTCGACATCTATGGTTTAATGGATTCCTTTAAATCCTCTAATGGCTGCCAAATACATAATTTTAAACCACTAGAGATGACGAGATCAACACCTGAACAGGCATGCTATTCATTATATCTGCACCACTATTTAGAATTTGTATCTCCGACAAATTTAATGCATATCATTCCCTCTGTACGACGGATATTTAGAAGAATTAGGACTCAAACAGGAGACTGTACTGAAAATTCGGCAGCTATTAGCTCGCTTCCATAACAACTCGGTCATGACCGTGGTTGCAGAATAAGTAGTTGCATGAAAATTTCTGAAATTAGTAGGATAAATTGCTGAAAACGAATTATGAGGGAGTAATTCATGGAATGCAACGACGAAAGAACAGTTGACAAACCTCTTTTACCAGAAAAAATTATTAGATGTGAAACATAAAATGAAATGTGCGAAAGTTTTTACAACAGCAACAAAGTTAATGATTGCGTAGCATAAAGGCTTATAAAAGAGTAAGAAAATAGTTGTCATATTAATATAAAATCTAATATTTGGATACAATTATTTTTGTTTGGCATCACGAAATTTGGTTAGGGTTCTTGAGGTCAATTTTAACACCGGATAAGCAAAAAGCAGGAATTGATTTTTCAAACTCTATTTCCTAAAACACTGGTACATACGTACATAACCACAGAGTAAGAAAAAGATTTACAAATAAATGTACATGAATAAAGACAATTAAATTTTCTTGGTGAAAATAATGTCATTCCACTATCTCTTAAAGTGTACTAATAAAACAATAAATAAGAGAGAACCAGTAACCAAGATCTTAGTTGATAGCGGTTCTCTTGTGAAATGAACATCCAGGAAGGCCGTACTTCGAACAAAATGTGCATGCACCTAGGTGGACGAACACGGAAGAAGGTCAGTGGTGCCGTCATCAAAACCGAGATTCGGGGTGGAGTTCGTGTTTTCTCGGTGAAGGCTGCTAGCTTATATAGCTCATATTTTGAAGATTTTGAGAATATCGGGGAAAAGAAATGAGAAATTTTCAAGAAAATTAAATCTATAATTAAGCTATACTTCTGAATTTTATTGATGAATTAAAATTGTCGTTGATTCCTCCAATTTCTAAAAGAAAAATATATTTCTTCTAAAGGTGATGTTAATCATTTTAAAAAAATGCATTAAAAAAGTTGAGGAAATTGTTAAGTTTCAGTACATTGTTTTAGAAAATAAGCAAATATATTACAGGCTGAGGAGGTAGCTGAAATCAAGGGGTACTATGGTAATTTCGCTTCTATAACTGATCTTTCACAAGGCAGAGTTAAAAATAAACTCTTACACAACTAAGAAAGTTAAGTGTCACACTCCTCATTTGATGGTGAGTCAAAGTTTCAGTTTCGACGTCAATAAAAGTCGTTCTTTTTACGAGAGTAACTCAAGAAATACCCATCGATGATAAATGGATTCATCGTTATACACTGGAAATTAAGCAACATTTAAGACAATTGGTTGCTTCTGGTAAATCTTCTCCAAAGAAGGCGAGGAGGATCTCATATGCCGGAAAAGTTATGACGAAGAATTTTTTAGGTCTGAAAGCGTCATGATCACGAATACGAGGAACTGACTCGGAGATAGCTGTTCTAGTTAGTCATGATTCTTGCTTTAAAAAACCCATTTTTAGTGCTACGAGCACTGTCTCTTGAATTTGATAAGGAATTGTTGAACGACGTGCTATAATTTCAATGTCCATTCAAAACATATTGATTATTATGATTGATCTGGCATTATAAAATTTTTGGACTTTAATCAGATATCATTGCAGTGTTTATTATCAGAGATCACTGTTGTCAAGTTGTTTTTAAATAATTCTGCTTTGACTCACATTCAAAGTAAAATAGATATCTTCAAAGAAATTGATAAATGCTACTGCACTAACATAAAAGGGAATTGAATTTTTGAAAAATAGAATAAAATACTTATGAAACAGGATCTAAAACTTGATATCGAGTGATGTGTTTTAAATATTTGTGTAATTGTTTGAAATGTTAAAAGCTTCGGTTAAATTTAGGTAAATGTCTTTTCTAGTTTTGATTCTTTTGATCATTACAATCCAAAAGGAAATTAATTTTCACACTCTTTAAGTTAAATTAAGAATTACGCATTATGTCTTTTACATTCTTAATATTTCAGTTTTCAAAAGTACATAAAAAAGTTTAAAATATTATATCCTTATTTCTTAAGATCACATACACAATGAGAAATTTAAAAAAATATTTAAATTATACTGAATATATAAATATTTATGTATACTAGACCGCATATTATTGTATAATATTTCACTTATTTATTGAATTCGTTTTTTTAAAAAAAAAAATTGCAGTACAACATAATTTTTAACTTATTTTCTAAATTAATAAAAAACAATAATAATTGTTATCGAATCTTTTGTTTTTATACTCGATCATTTAAGATGTGTACTGAAAACTGTTTTTGATTGGTATTACAGAAAAAGGTTTTGAACGTTTAATTGTGCTCTTCACAACAGCACAAATTGACGTTAACATCAAATCCTATTACAACGGATTATTAAGACAGAATAATTCAAGGCACGTAATGTAATTTAAAGGAAATCAATTTAAAGCTTAAGCTTAAGGAAAAAATAATCATCAAAGTGCGAACGAAAATGAAGAATTAAACTGTAGGTTTATCGAGATTTTACAAAGTTTTCTTTCAAATTTAGTTGTAAGAACGAATTAGCGAAGTAAGAAAGTATCAACCAGATGGAAACTTCAGCAAAGGAATGTTCCTTAATGAATGTCGTAATTGTTTTTAAGTACGCAAATACTTTATTTGTAAAAGAAGAGTATCTATGTTCTGAATGACAAAATGCATCAAGAGGAGGGAAAATTTGGCTTTCTTTCTGATTTATTAATACTTATGCCTCTCTTCGGTTGGAATTGTAGGAAAGTAATCATTTTGTATTAATCAATAAAAGAATAATTTACTGATGTATTAGGGTTCTTATAAGATGCTTTTGATTCATTTTTAACAAGTTAGCTTCTGCAAATAAAGCGTATCGTATTTTTAAACACCAAAAAGAGTTATTGATTAATATACGAGTGTTTTATGGGTTATTTTGGTTCATTTGAAGATATCTCTTATCAAACATAGTTTTTTTAAGGAATGGAATAGGAGTAATTTATTTGTATGTTAATAATTTATGAGATGTTTTGATATATCTTTTAATACATTAGTTTAAAGCAAAAATAGATTTTTTTTTGTTTTGCTTTTAAGAAAAGTAGGAAGCAACTTATTGATATATTTATAAGATGTTTTTGATATATTTTCAACAAGTTAGCTTTCATAAAATATAGGGTTTTTTTATTTTTAAGAAAAGGAAGATAAATTATTTTTCGATATATTAGTGTTTTTAAGATATTTTTGAAGCATCTTTTATCGAGAAAAATAGAGTTTTGTTTTTGTAAATAATGGAGTAGGAGTAATTTAATACTATGTTAAAACTTATGAGATACGTTTCATACATTTTTTTTTAACAAATAACACTTTTAGCAAATACAGATTTTTCCTCGTTTTAACATAAATAAATAGAATTGATTGATACAATACTCGTAGAATTTAAGAGATCATTTTGATGCGTCGTTTGCACGTTAGTGTTAAGAATTTTCCGATTCAATTGGTTTGTGACACATCGCTTAAATATAAACAAGGAAGCTGAAAAGGAAACACTTGTAGACTGTCACATCCGTACAGCAAAATGACATTTTTTTAAAAGTCAAACAATAAATTTCGGTTAAATTTAAAAATTCTCAACATAAAAATAGCGAAAAAATCCAGAAGTGAGAAATTATTTTCCATTAAAGTTATGGTTGTATAATTAAATCACTTTTAGTTAACATTGAAAGAATATTTAATATTGATCTTAAATATAATTGTGTAGTTATGTAACTTTCATATATTTATAGCTAATTCACGTCCTTTATTGTGAGATCCATAGTCTAAAAATCAAGTTGGAAGTAAAAAGTTAAATGCATAAAAAAAAGTACATCTACCTAATCTATAATTTTTATACCTTTTATTTAAAAAATTTAGTCCCTCATTTAAATTGATTCTCTTAAAAATTGTTTAGAATCATTCATTAATATGTCATGTATTTCGGTTGTAACGTTTAGATTCCAATAAAATTTAAATTTATGGATTCTATAATGTCTTACATAAAAATTAATGCACAATATTAAAAAACGATTGCAAATCTATTCGTCATAATTAAAAAAAAAAAAAATGCGATATTTCTACCTCGGCTTGACAAAAACTGATATTTCAAGAAAAAAATCGCATCCTCACTACATTTATCATATATATATATGGGGGGGGGGGGTTAAAATCTGCCGATCTGCCATCCCGGAAGACAACCATGATGTTCCCAGGATGCCGCCTAGCGCTTCGAGAGAGATACGGAAGAGTTTGAACAGACGTAGATGAAGAGGGAGAGAGACGCTGAACAAGACGGTTCAGGGAAATTGTGCTGGACGTTATATCTATGATTACTCGAGTCTAATTCATTTGTTTTGTGTTTTTTAATGTTCTGTCTCACGTTAGCAAATAAACTCTGCATGTGTGTAATAAGTAGCCGTTATTTTGAGTCTTTACACATACTATATATATATATATATATATATATATATATATACGCAGCACAAAAGTCAGAATATCAACTGTATTTGGAAATACTTAGAAATCGAGTCACAAACATGGGAAAGTGTGTAATTTCTAAGGTTACAACTAATTAAAATGAGCTATTTTTTTACATAATGTAACATTATAGATTCTTTGTGCAGCTTCTGTTTATATGATTCCTTTATGAATCCAAAGAAGATATTTAAAATAAACACGATCAAAATATTTCTACGAATCAACAAAGATTATAAGATAAGTTTTATTCGTTTCTCTGTAAGTACGAATAATATGACATTAATATTGTTTTAAATATTTTGATTCGAACTATCTTATTTTTCTCGTCAGTTGATACAGAGTTTTCTCAGTTTGATTTCAAGATAAATGAAATGCAACTCCGTTATAATATATCTGTAACGAATAAATACATATATAATAATTTGAGTGTTCATAGCTATCCAACGATATGAATATACAATATTCAACAAACGCACAGACACTCATGATGTGTATTTTTTAGCCACTGTCGTGGTCGAGAATATACGACCGAAGCATGCGCCGAGTCGTGGTTCGAGCCCTGATGCTACTAAAGACCCGCCATGTAGCGGTGTTCTCACGTTAGCGTGGTGTGGCAGTTTGAAGATTGAGGTGTCAGCTCAGGTGTCGGCCTCGTCACTTGACCGGGTCTCAAAATTATCCAGATCCGTCTCCAATAGCCCTCGTGTTGCTTTTCAGTGCTTCATTAATAAAACAATCTATTCAAACCTGAACACGTGGATATAGAAAAATGTTTCTTATATTCTCAAAATTAACAAAAATAAAATTATAATAAAGTATGAATATTGCTTTCCAGCTCCAAACATAAGAACTATTATAATAAAAATGGCAGATTAATGGTAAAAATAAGGAAATTTTACTCTCAAATTAAAGCATGTGCGGCAGTAAAAAAAAGTAAAAAATGGCGATTATAAACAACTACAATATTCTTAACTATACAAACATTTGCCTGTAACCGATTATCACAATTTGCTTCGAGTTTGCAATGGCCCCACTATATCATTTAAAGATAT
>BMAW01027178.1:0-10312 GCA_019974015.1 Nephila pilipes | reverse complement strand
AAATGTTATTTTATTTTTTAAAGTTTGTTTTTTAATCCCTTTTAACCAGAAAAACTGAAAATTTATGCTCATGCTTTTAAACATAAACCTTTGCCATTCCCAAAAAGTATAAATTGTATAACTATTAATTGTAATAATCATTCAATCAAGTTCTTTTCGTCGGTAACAATGTATCAAGATTTAGCAGCGTTTTACGAAAATCCTGAAGTTCCAAGTAGCTTCGGAGGCGTGGAGGCATTACATCGCTCTTTGAAAGGGAAATATAGTAAAAAAGATGTAAAACAATGGTTATCACAGAAAGATGCTTATACTCTTCATAAACCTGTTCGTCATAAATTTAAGCGGAATCGAGTATTTGTAAGTGATATTGATCGTCAGTTTCAAGCAGATTTAGTCGATATGCAATCTTTAGCAGAATTTAATAAAGATTATAAGTATTTGTTAACTTGCATTGATTTATTTTCAAAATTTGCTTGGGCAATTCCTCTGAAAGATAAATTTGGAAAAAGTGTAAAGTCTGCGTTAGAAATTATTTTTAAAGAAAGGAAGCCTAAAGTGTTGCAAACAGATGCCGGTAAAGAGTTTTTAAATAAAATAGTTCAAAATTATTTAAAAAATATAAATGTAAATTTTTTTTTTACAAATAATGAAACTAAAGCTAGTATAGTTGAAAGGTTTAATCGGACATTAAAAACAAAAATGTGGAAATATTTCACTGAATTTAACACTAAAAATTACATCGATGTCATTGATAAATTAATACACAGTTATAATCACTCATATCACCGTTCAATTAAAATGGAGCCTGTTTCTGTAAATAGGCATAACAGGAAGCAAGTATTAAATAATTTATATGGTGATCTAAGAAATGAGAAACCTAAAGCCCCTAGATTTAAAATTGGTGATGTTGTACGCATTAATAAACAAAAACTTCACTTTGAAAAAGGATACGAACAAAACTGGAGAAGAGAACTTTTCACAGTTTATGAAATCGTGCAAAGAATTCCGATCGTTTATAGATTAAAAGATTTACAAGGTGAAGAGATTAAAGGTACTTATTACGAAGCAGAATTACAAAAAGTTGCCGACTCTGGTTTCTATCCTGTAGAGAATGTTATCAAACAAAGAAAAAGACAAGGAATCACTGAATATTTTGTTAAATTTCTAGGCTATCCTGAAAAGTTTAATGATTGGGTGACTGATATTCAAAAAGTATAAATAGTTAAACTTTTTTTATTATGGACTTATTTTCAACATGTCTTTCTTCGTAACATTACCTTCTGATAGTTCTATGCATTTCTTTCCAGAAAACAAAATATCTCATTTCAAAACTCATTTACCTTTTCCTGTTGATTTAAATGGTGAATGGGAAGTGGGATTGTCTGAAATCATCTATCCACGTTCCTGGCTTAACGTAAATGAAACTAACAATTATTTTCGATACGAAGTTGGTGACGGTAATATTGCCTCGACTGTTAAACCAAATATTGATGTGGGCTGTTATGAGACAATGTTTGATATTATATCAGCCATACAGCTTGCTTTACCCAAAAATCCTAGTCGGTTCACAATAAATTACAATAAAGCTACAAAACGAGTGAAAATTAATGCAATTCAAGGTAGCAGTCTTCATTTAGAGAATTTAGGCGAATTGTTAGGATTCAAACGCAATGCAATCATAACGGGTAACATGAAAAGCGAATTCGTTGCTGATGCATGGGCTAATTTTTCGGTTTTTTACGTTTACTCCGATCTCATTTCGCCTCAAATTGTGGGAGATATACAAGCTCCTTTATTGCGAATCGTTCGAACTAAAGGTCAAGACGGGGAAACGATTAGTCAATATTATGATAGACCTCAATACTTACCTTTAGTGAGACACTCGTTTCAAACTATTCAAACTGAACTAAGACTCAATTCAGGTGGTTTTGTCCCCTTTGAAAGTGGTAAAGTGATCATAGTGCTTCATTTTCGCATGAGGCAAATACTATAAATAGAACACCGCATTTTTATACCTTCATTTGAAGATAAAAGCACAAAGATGAGTGTACAATACGTTTGCTGTACTAAAAAATTTGAAGACCATTATGCAGGTCAGATCGGCTCGGGTCTGGGTCATTACCGAGGCATTAGTTTTCAAAAAGGTTATGGAATCGGAGGAATATTTCGTCGATTGTTTAGAGCAGCTCTACCCTTTTTAGTAAAAGGAGGTAAAACTATTGGAAAAGAAGTATTAATAACAGGGAGTCGTGTTGCCTCTGATGTATTGTCAGGAGAAAATTTTAAAGAAGCCGTAAAAACAAGAAGCAGAGAAAGTGGAAAAAATCTAGCTCGGAAAGCTATTGATAAAGTTCAATCTATGGTAGGGAAAGGACAATATAAAAGAAAGCGTAAGAAACAGAAAAGATTCATTTCATCCAAAGCCCGTAAAGTGAGCGGACGCGATATTTTCGATTCATAAAAATGGCATTTATTCTTAAGGATTCTCCTGAATGTGTTAAATCTGAATTGGAACTTTTCAACTTACCAGGAACTCAAACAGTCATTCAAGAAGGGCAGTGGAAACAATTTCACCCTCTTTCTAACGTTTTCGATAACGCACCAGTAGAATTTCATATTTCTGGAAGTGCAGAAGATTACATAGATCTCAGTCAAACACAGCTATATGTAAAAGCGAAAATAGTAAAAGTGGACAATAAGCCTATTACTAAAGACGATGCTATAGGACCTGTGAATTTATTTCTACATTCTTTATTTTCTCAAGTAGATGTATCCTTAAATGATCGCGTGGTTTCCAATTCCAGTAATACATATCCCTATCGATCTTATATTGAAACTCTCTTAAACCATGGATATGACAGCAAAACTTCCCAATTAACGGCTGAACTATTTTACAAAGATTCTGATGACGGCCTCAAGAAAAGAACTGAATTTTTTAAAGAAAGTGCTACTGTAGACATGATTGGTTGCATACATTCAGATTTATTTCATCAAGATCGTCTTTTACTCAATTTAGTGGATTTGAAAATAAAATTAATACGAAGCAAGCCCGAATTTTGTTTGCAAGGATCTGAAGGATTTAAAGTTGTTTTGGATCACGTTTCTTTATTCATACGAAAAGTTCGCGTGAATCCTGGAGTTATTCTTGGTCATGCAAAAGCACTGGAAAAAACAAGCGCAAAATATCCCATTAACCGAGTTCTGTGCAAAGTGTATTCGATTCCTAAAGGAAGTATGTCTTTTATTCAAGATAACATATTTTCAGGCCAAATGCCGAAAAAAGTTTTTATAGGATGTGTAGATAATGAAGCTTTTCATGGTGCATTTTCAAAATCTCCTTATGAGTTTAAGCATTTTAATTTAAATTTTATTGGAGTGTATGTGGATGGACAACCAGTGCCTCATAATCCGTTAGAACTCGATTTTTCTAAAGATCAGTACATACGTGCCTATCAAACTCTGTTTGTTGGGACAGATCGAATGGGTCAAGACAGAGGCATATTTATTTCTAGAGAAGAATATAAGAAATCAAATACATTATTTGGATTTAACCTCTCACCGGATTTATGTTCTTCAGGAGAACATTTCAGTCTGATAAAACATAGCAATTTGCGATTAGAACTAAAATTCAGCAAATCTTTAGAACAAACCGTATGTGTTATCGTCTTCGCAGAGTTTGAAAATTTAATCGAAATAAACAAATCGAGAAATATTTTGTACGATTTCGGAAATTAAAGAATGGATGGAATGCAGCTGTTTACAGTCTTATCTCGAGAGAAGACTACGTCCCCATATTTCCAAGGTGTTTATTCTAGAGATACGCTCCCTCCTCTGCAAGAAAACATGTGTGCTATTGTAAATTCTGATGACTCATCGCAAACCGGAACACACTGGTTAGCATTATTCGTGAATGATAAAAGAGAATTAGAATTTTATGACTCGTTTGGACAACCTCCTGTATTCTATGATATTAATACTACAACCTATTTAGATGTATTGTGGAATTCCAAAGTGTTTCAATCACCAACATCCAATGTTTGTGGACAATACTGTATTTACTTTTTATTCAAACGCAGCCAAGGCTATTCTATGTATTATATTTTAAATCAATTGTATATAAATGATTTTCAAATGTATCAATTTGTAAAGAAGCGATATGGTGTAAGATTTGTGTTTAGAAAATAAAAAAAAAAAAAAAAAATGGAATTAAAAAAAATATTTTTATTTTTTTTTTTTTTTTTTTTATATGATAAAATATTTTGTTCCCTCAAAAAATTAATATAATTTTATTTAATTACTGTTATTTATTTGAAACTTTAAATTTTATCCTGAGTATATTTTACCTGAAAAAGAAAAAAAAAAAGTTCAAATCATAAAGAAACAATTTTTTTAATCAAATGAGTAGCATTTATTTCAAAGTTTCAACCATGCATTTCTGCGAGCATACATTATTGGTTTCTTGATAATTTTGTTATTCTGATACAATTTTTTATTTACATCTAGATGTTTCGGTAAATTTACATCATTCAAAGCTCTTAAAAATACATATCTTCCTTCAGGTGCCGATTTTCGGTTCCGTAGAAAATCATTCACGAGGAATGCAATATTACTTCCTGGAATAACAGTGTTTTTGTAAATAATTTCACCATCAGAATTCCAACTGAAAGATTCTTGAAGCTTTAAAAACTGAAAAATATTTTTTGCTTTTTCTTTATACCTAGTTGGAACAATTCTAAAAATTTCATCCTCAAATGCTTCTTTTTCCGTCTTCACTACCGATTCCTTTAGATTTTCCTTTAATGATTCCATTTCTTGATTTTCCGATACAGATGTTTCTGTTGGAATGGATTCGGACTCTTTTCGATTTTCATTAGAAAAATGTGTATATTTTTGTAAAACTTGTAGATAGAGTATTGTTTTTTCTTCTTCCGTTAAATCCTTATTATGGAGAATGCTTTTCATACGTTGATCAAGTTCCGATAAGTGTTCTGCTACTTGAACTCTTTCTTCGGGTACCAGTACAAATTTTTTACTAAATTCCATTTTGAATTAAAGAACTGATGACGGAAATAGCTGCTGGTAATAAAATAGATAGGAATCCTTCTCCTTTTTGAATTAAAATTTTCTTTTTCACGTAAAGAGGTGTTTTTTTGTTAGAAAGCTTTCTTAAGCTTTCTTTATAGGGAGATAAGCGATTTTTTTTAATTTTAGTCAATGATATGTTACCACATAAAACATTCAGCACACACTCGCACAAAGTTTTTATTTCTTTCTTTGAACACTTTTTCAAAATAGATTTTGATTTTTTTGTTTTAGAAATTAATTTTAAGAGCTCTAAAGTTTGTTCAGAACACACTGACATCTTGTGAACTAATGACTATTCATTAAACAATTTGAATCTATTTATTTGACTCAAAGTAATGGGTTAACGAGGTTGATATACATAAAAAACATCTCCAGGAAACATACCCGTGCGCACACGTAAGGATTCATCAGTTTCGGGCTTTAAATCAATAAGTAAGTATCCGTACGGTTTTGATGTGGCATCTGCGTAACATTCTTGAAAAAATTTCACTTTACGAGGATATAATTGGCGACCTAAATGTGTAATTTGAGATTGATCTCTTCGATTCTTAAATAATACAAGATAATGAGAGTTTAAGGAAATTTCTCTAATTTCTTTCCCTTTATGAAAAATATTCTGTACCACAAAAATTATGCTTAAATTTCTGTGATGCGAAAATTTTACAAATAATTTTGTTAATTGGGGATCATTTCCCAACTCGCCCATAAGATCGTCTATAACAATTAACGTATCCGAATACTGATACAAATTAGATGGAATACCTTCATAAAAGGAAACATTCGGCATTTCTTCATATAACGTTTGGTAAACTCCATAACACCAAACTATTTTTTTTGGAAAAGGTTTAATCATTTTATTTTCGATTAATTTTTTAACGAACTGACTTTTACCGCTACCAGATGGCCCTGCCAAGATTAAAGTAAATGGATGAACTAATTTGAGAGAATCCATGATTAAACTAAATAATTTTTATCAATGATACTGCTATTTATACTAGGAGCCAGTTAATTCTATAAATTTTAATTTGTGTGATAAAAGGAAAATTCATAAATTCTTTCCTTGTCCGTGTTCCCCGAGGGAACAAGTGAGGTCTCAACGATCAGGCAGTTTCTCGTGGGAAAGTATCCCCTGGGTGGACACCCCGACGCCGATGTTCTAAGGGAAAACGACCTCTGACCTCCTTTGATTTAGCCGCTAGTAAGGTGTCGAAGCAGTTCCCACGCCAGCCGCCGATTTCAAAGTACACCGCTCGAAGGGGGACTTTGACCAATAGTAGAATGGTTTTCCTGAATACGTCCAAACAGACTTGTCTCTACATCACGTGTCACTTTTGTGGGCGGGGCGTATTCCACCCTGAAATAGACTTGCGACCAACACTCCCTCTCTTTACACACGCAGACCCAGCTCGTTTTAACGTTGCATTCATCAGGAGACATTAGCGACGAACTCAACAGCGCCCGCCGCCCGTAACAGAATACAATTGTCGCGGCATACCCAATCCAATTCGCTCCATCGAATATATGTGCTGTGCATGATCGCTACAGGGTAGCTGAGCATAACATTTGTTAGCAACGTTCTATAATTTCTACTGCTTCATTATGGTTTCTTGTATTGTTTGTGGAAAAGGTTTCAATACAAACTATAATTTAAAACGCCATACGTTACAAGTTCATGAAAAAAAGTATTCCCATCAATGTCCAGACTGCAGTAAAAAATTCGCCCAACCAAGTGATTTAAAAAGACACAAAGACTCTGTGCATTCTGCAGAAAAAAATTGTATGTGAGTTTTGCGGTACATCATTTACCCGTAGAGACAACTTATTACATCATTTAAACAATGGAAACTGTCAAAGAAAGTTGCAGAAAGAAGCGGGAAAGAGAAAGAGATTGGATTTGACTATTTCAAGTAGAAAGAAAAAATCACAGTTGTCCACATCTGCTGAAAATTCTGCTGCTGTTCTTGAAAACTCTACGACCGTTCCTGAAAACTCTACGACCGTTCCTGAAAATTCCGATGATGATCTTGAAAAATTCTCCTTACCACCAAAAGAGAGCGAAAGTGCTTTTCAAAAAGCGTATAAATCTTTTAATCTCCCCAATAACGATAGTTCACTGGGGATAAAAGAGTTTCTACTCTTAAGAAAAGAAGAAACAGTCTTTATTTTTCGCAATGAACTCAAAACTTACAAATCCTTGAAAGTGAGTAAATGGATTCATTGCATTTACTCGAAAGAGACAGATGCAGGAAAAATGATAAAGAACGTAGAATTCAAAACGTCGAATAATGAAATATTTCAAGAGACTAATCTCGTCAGCCTTTATGACATTATGTCTGAGAAAATTGTGAAAGAAAGTGAGGATTTCGAGGGTAAAAACTCGGGCTGGACACTGCACGAAATCTTAAGACTCGAAGTCCGCACAAATCGTTATTCTCCATTCAGAGGTTCATCATCATTCATCGAGGTGCCGAAGCAGATAGCTGAAACTAAGGCAATCATCAATGTCATCAATAAAAAGGATTCTCAATGTTTCATGTGGTCTGTTCTCGCAGCTCTCTATCCCAGCGCCAACCACCCTAACAAGACGTCAAGTTATGTCACTCACCTAAATAAGTTGAACTTTGATGGAATATCCTTTCCAACACCTCTAAACGAAGTGAAAAAATTTTCAAAAATGAATGGTAAAGGAATAAACATTTATTCATTTGAAGAAGATTTAAAAATATTTCCTCTTCTTATTAGTGATATAGTATGTGAAAAACATATAGATTTGCTATATATAAAAAATAATGATCTCGGACACTATTGTTTCATTAAAAGCTTATCTCGACTTGTTTCAAAGCAACTATCAAAACATCAACATAAGACCTACATATGTAAGAGATGCTTAAGTGCTTTCCAAACAGAATACAAACTTCTTCAGCACAACGAGATGTGTGGGAATAAAAGTCCTGCAAGGGTAGTAATGCCGTCAGAAACATGTAAGTTTTTAAAATTTAAAAATTTCCAACATTCTTTGAAAATACCTTTTGTTGTGTATGCGGATTTCGAGTGTGTAACTATGAAAACTGATACTTGCTGTCCTGACCCAAACTTTTCCTTTACTAATATGTATGAAAAACATGTCCCGATAGGTTTTTGCTATTTTATCAGTTATCAAGGAGGACATTATAAGGATCCGGTTGTATATAGAGGTACTGATGCCCCAAAATGTTTTATTGAAAAGCTTGAAAAAGATGCAATAGAAATTGAACATATTTATAAAAACCCAAAACCGTTATTACCTCTTACCGAATCAGAAAAGCAATTGTATGATAATGCTAAAAATTGTTATGTTTGTGATCAAACCTTTCGCGAAAACAATATCAAGGTTAGGGATCATAATCATGTTACTCAAAAATTTAATGGTCCTTGTTGTAATAGTTGTAATTTAGCAATGAAAACCCCCAAATTTTTGCCTGTTTTCTTCCATAATCTTTCTGGGTATGACGCTCATATTTTTATTAAAGAGTTAGGATATGATAAAAAACAAATTAACTTAATTCCGAACACTGAAGAAAAATATATTTCCTTCAGTTAAAATGTTTCAAATGATTTTCAGCTAAGGTTTTTAGATTCTTTCAAATTCATGCCTTCTAGTTTGGAAAACTTGATAAAAACACTAAAAAAAGATGAATTTAAATATATGAAACAATATTTTGATTCAGAAAAAATAGATTTACTTTTAAGAAAAGGGGTTTTTCCGTATGATTATTTCGACAGTTTTGAAAAATGTAAAGATTCTTGTTTACCACCTATTAGCAAATTTTACAATGAACTAAATGAAGAGGCTATAAGTGTAGAGGATTATAATCATGCATGTAGAGTATTTAATCAATTTAATTTAAGTAATCTTGGTGAATACTGTGATCTATATGTAAAAACAGATGTCCTATTGTTAACCGATCTTTTTGAAAACTTTAGAAAAATATGTATACAAACTTATAAACTCGACCCCTGTTGGTACTTTACCACCCCAGCATTATCATGGGATGCTATGTTATTAAAGACTAAAGTAGCTATCGAACTGTTCACAGATTATGACATGCTTCTTTTTATAGAAAATGGTGTAAGAGGAGGTATTAGTCAATGTTGCAATCGTTATGCTATAGCTAACAACAAATATATGTCTAATTTTAATCCAGATGATGAAATAAAATATTTAATGTACCTTGACGCAAATAATTTGTACGGTTACGCAATGAGTAAATATCTACCCTTAAAAGATTTTGTTTGGAGTGATAATAATTTAACTACACAGGATATTTTAAATCTATCAGATGAATCAGATGTAGGTTACATCTTGGAAGTAGATCTGGACTATCCCCCCGATTTGCATGACAAACATTCAGATTTTCCCCTTGCCCCTGAAAATAAACCCCCACCTAATTGTAAAGAACCTAGACTTTTAACTACTTTGGAACCAAAAACTAAATATGTTCTCCATTATTCGAATTTAAAACTTTATTTAAAATTAGGGTTAATCTTGAAAAAAATTCATCGTGTTTTAAAATTTTTTCAATCTCCTTGGCTTAAAAATTACATAGATTATAATACTAAATTAAGAACTAAAGCCGTAAATGATTTTCAAAAGGATTTTTACAAACTAATGAATAATAGCATATTCGGGAAAACGATGGAAAATGTAAGAAGGAGGGTAGATATCCGTTTATGTTCAACAGAAGAGCAAGCTCGAAAGTTAATAGCGAAATCAAATTTTAATCGTCGCACAATATTTTCTGAAAACTTAATGGCCGTTCATCTAAAAAAAACCAATATCAAATTTTTCAAACCAATACATGTAGGAATGACAATTTTAGACTTATCAAAAGTTCTCATGTATTCTTTTCATTATGAGTATATGAAGCACCGTTATGACTCGAAAATAAAGCTCATGTACACTGATACAGATTCTTTTATATATGAAATAAAGACTGATGATTTTTACAGTGACATGAAAGATGACCTTAACTTGTATGACACTTCTGACTATGACAAAAACAACGTTTATAATTTACCTCTTGTAAACAAAAAAGTCATCGGGAAAATGAAAGATGAAAACAAGGGAAATATTATGACAGAATATGTAGGATTAAAATCAAAAATGTATGCATACAAAACAAACAATAAGATTGAAAAGAGGTTAAAAGGGATTAAAAAACAAACTTTAAAAAATAAAATAACATTT
>BMAW01027176.1:0-11542 GCA_019974015.1 Nephila pilipes | reverse complement strand
TAGAATCGAAAAGAAGTAATATTTTCCGTAATTATTCTTTTTATTTTAGATATCTTCTGAAAGTATAAATAAATATAACGATAAAGTAATTGCAATAATGTGGCTGCTACCTATTTTATATAAAAATTTAAATACATTGAATCTATTAAGAGTTGTGTCTAATTAATTTCTTAATTAATATATTTATTTATTTATTTATATTTCAGAATATGAAGAGTTCTAATGTGTGTGACGATCGTATTGTATCAACTCAGTTATTTATGTGTGTGTGTTTATGTCAAATTCTTAAAGAAGTTACAACATAATTTAAAATTACCATATTACAGTTACTTATAATATATTTTTAAATATAAGAATTATAATTTTACTATTTCTTAAAATCTTCGCTGTATTTCTGAAGGTGGGTGAGTACTGCAATAGAAACCTTTAATTAATCACATCAATCACAAATTAGAACATTTCTTTTAAGTCTACCTTCGCGTAATGTTAAATAATAAGAGACTGAAATTAAGAATATTTTGTCAAGCATTAAACTGCTTCAAAATTATTATAAACTGGTATAATTGTTCTATAATATATACGATTTCGTACAATGACATTCAAAATGTAAAATATTCTTACAAATCATATATATATATATAAAGGGTTTGAACGAAGATAATTCAATACTTCCTTTTCGATATAATTTTTGGAGAGTTATCGATTTTTCTTCAAGTCCTTGTTGGGCAAGCTAAAGTTCCCACTTTCTTATAATACTTTATAATAATTATTATTATTATCATCATAAGGAAGTTGTATAATTAAACATTTCCTTTTAAATACGATTGATATACATAATGCTGGCTTGAGAAACTTATTAATAACAGAATACATATAATAGTAACGATAACAGTAAACTTCATATAGAACCCCATGTATATTATATATAGATATATACATTAAACTGTCATAATACAGGGTTAGCATAACTAAATGAATGACCGGACTTTAAAAATGTATATTTTCGAAACTATTACGCATTTCAAAATTTTTATTGTGATATATTCGGATTGTGATTGTTTGTTATCGTCGTGCTGCGAAACAACATGAGGGCTATACTAGAGACGGACCTCTTAATTTTTAACCTCCATCAATTGACGACGACGGCATCCCTCTCTTACTTTCACGTCAACGGAAAGGCTTGGGACCTTACCAGATTCACCGTGCCCTCTAGTACTAGCCCCTCTACACGGTGGGTTTTTAGTGACAACAGGACTCGAACTTGCGACAACGAAAACAACGCGGTCGGCGATGTTTTCGTTGAGTGGCAAGTTCGTTGGTGCAGTAGTTTAGTGGTCATGGTCTGCGACTATGACCACTAAACTACTGCGCCATTTAGTGGTTTGGAAAAAAAAAAAATGGGAACGAAATTGGTTGACAAAGAAGAGGAGGTCGAAACTAGAAAAGGATATCTCGAAAACGACTTTGTAACTTAAAAGTTATAGAATATTATAATCTCCTTTGGCCAGAATCATAACAGGACCTGAAAACATTCCTCTACTATTCAGCCCCATATTATTGATACCAGGGTATTTCTTAAGAGATCAAGATTTAGTTTTTCACTTCTGTTAGAATATAATCTTATTGACTTAATCTAAGTTATTACGTTTGACTACAAAAGTAATTAACATATCTGATTTCCAAGTAATTTAAAATAAATGGAAATAAATTAAATATCTTTCAGGTAAATTTTTCTAGGACTCAGGGGAATACAGTAAACCACGCGTTGGCAACCGATATATGTACCTGTACTACAGTTTGTTTCATTGAATTGCTTCCAGACACATGTTTACCCCTAAATGCTGACCTTTTTAATTTTTTCAAAATGTATTTTCATTAAAATAATAAAAACGTAAATATTTCACATACTGTTGAAAATAATCGATGCCGGTCCAAGTTTAGAAAAATATATCTCTTACCTTTCAACTTCTTAATTACAAAATATTTTGCGAAACCTGAATAATTACATCCATAAACACATATATTGTTCAATGGAGTGATTTAATGCCTAAGAATTTTTTTTTTATCTCAGTTACGAAACATTCTGAATCCAAAGTCGTTATGCGATGGAATAAATAATCAAGCGAATTCTTCGTCATTTCCTGAAATTAGTTCATACTCATGAATCATCCGTCTAGGGTATTACATTTTTTAGGTAAACGCGGGATTAACGACCCCGAGATATCTGAACAACCTACCTCGATAGGGGTTTGCTTTTTTATTTCTTCGAAAACATGGGTGACGAATCCCCGGACTTCCTAAATAATTTTATTTACTATTAAGTTTTTCTCCTTTTCTTATTTTCTCGTATTTGCAGAGTTTTGTTTAGATTACAGATGCAAGTTTTTTTCCCGAAAATTAATGAGTGCTTGATGCAGTTTGTTGGAGTGAGGGCCTAATATGGCACTCACGCCAGGAAAATTAACCTAACAACCAGACGAAACAACAATATCAAGACGAATGGTGGCCACAGTTTCCAAATAGTCTTGGCAACGAAATCGCAGTCGGATATGCTTCAGTCGAACAGCGTGTTCGAGCCTTGTTTTCACTACAAACTCGTCATGTAGGAATGGGGAGGGGATGCAGCACGTTTAATAATTTGCGGCTAAAAATCCTCACGTTGAAGTGGAATTGGATAATAGGGTGCCAACTCAAGGATCGACCTCGTCATCTGATTAAGGTTAAAAATTATAAGAGATTTTGCCCGTGCTTTGTGTGTCTTATGTGATGGGCAGAAATAAATTCAATAAATAAATAATGACGAGAGGAAAAAGTGATGAAAAAAATGAGGAAAGTCCAACGGATTTTTGAATTCTAAAAATATAAGTATGAAAACTGACAATATACATAAAATGTGTTAAGGTGGTTTTGCAATAAGGATTTTTGGGAGACATTTTTTAATTTATAAGAATGGAAAGGGAAAAGTATGAGCAATAAAGGATCAATAATGCTTAAATCAAATTATATTAAAAAAAATAGTTATATGGAGAGAAAAAAACTATGTCCGTAAATAAGATTCTGCTGTTAAAAAGGACACAAAATATCGGAGAGTTTGTCATTTCAGTTGCTGTGTACTCAATACACTTATTGGGAGCGCCATTAGTAAGAAACAATTCCTTATCCCCACAAAAATAATGATCCAGAATTTTCTCAATGCCTGTTAGTTTTGAAGAATAATTTAAATTCCCTTAAGTTGAGTTTTAACACGTGTTAGCCTAGTGGTCATGGTCGCCAAATCGCGGGTGGTGTTTTTTTCGTCGAGTAATGAGTTTGAACCTTGATGCCACTAAAGACCCGCCCTGTAGTGCGGTTGTCGAGTCCAAGTCCTTCGTGGCGTGGTGTGGGTGTTTGGAGAGGGAACTGCCAGCTCAATTGTCGTCCTCGTCACTTGACATATATTCCAAATTTCGAGGTCTGTCACCAAACCCCTCGGCGTGCTTCTCCGTGCGACGTTACTCAACAATCATAATCACTTGGCGACATGCATTTTCTTTTTTCGAAAAGATTTTCTTCAGTTGTGGAGAGAATCCTCATTACTAGAATTGTCATTACTTTTTACCGGTAAAAAGATGTTCCTTTATTTCATGACAATTTCGTGTATAGTCCCTATTCAATCTAGTTCAAATAAAATTTTATTATAGAAGAAGACCCGAAGGCGATGCAATGGCCTTATAAAAAGAAAAGAATGGTTTTTCGAAATAAAAACGCTCTCTCAGATCAAAAAAGCTTAAAAACACCGATAAATTCAATCGTACATTTTAAATCTTCTAGCGCTTACACTATTTTTTTTTGATTGATTGATTTTATTAGCGTCGCTCTAGAAGCTTAACACGAGGGCTATTGGCAACGGATCTCGTAATTTTGAACCTTGGTCAAATGACAAGGACGTCACCTAAGTTGACACTCCCCCCCTCCTAACTTCTACACCAGAATTTATTTGATATAAAATGAATCAAATGAAAGATATTCTTCATTCTTTATTTTATCGAGATATTTGTTAAAATATCGTTTAAATACATGTACTCGCTTTATTTCTGAAGATAAAATTTTATATCATAAAAGCAAATAATTTTTTCCCAATAAACTTGCGTTTGTTGATTTCACAATCACATCAAAAATTTGTGTGGAATTTTGCAATCGTTTTATTTATATATTCAAGATTAAAATAACATGTTATTTAATTATATATATTTATATTTTGATTAACAATAATGTATACTAATAACCATTTGTCCACATTGATTTTAATTATGATTTCAATATTATAGCGTCCAAAAAAATAAAGATTGCATATTCTAAAGTTTTTGGAAAATATCACTATTCTTCCTAACTCTATGAGTCCTGACAATTTTCAATTGATTTTTTACGGGCCAAATTTACAATTTTAAAAAAAGGAACCTACAATAAACTTTTGGAAGTATAAATAAAAAATATATAATTAAAACATCGCTGAGATTAATTTTTGAAACACAGCTCATGAAATAAAATTATTCATTGAGCAAACGGTGATTTATAAGAATTATTCTTAAAAATACTTTAATTAATTAATTATAAGAATTATTCCTAAGGTAAGAATTATTCTTAAAAATACTTAATTCTTCCTTAAAACTCAAATTCGTATTGTTATTGATTTTACTTGATATTGTACAGGAATTAACTGGTAACAACTTTAGATTGCTTTCTGTACTCTCTTAACTAATTATTTTGTCAATTTATAATTAATTTAAATAATTCTGATGATTTCAAATTTCGATAAAATAAATTTTTGATATCATAATTATTAAGTAACGGTTTTTCGAACTTTTATGTTAAATTTTAGTCACTCATAATTTTTCCAGCGAAAAAAAAAAAAAAAAAACTCCTACGCGAACGAAGGTTACGAGTTTGCAAATTTGTTTAGAGAAATGAGAGGTACTGCATTCGAAAGAGCAGGCTTCACGCTAATCAGTTGTCGGTCGCTGGCGTTTGGCACATGTGTACTTCTTCTGTAGCAGCGTCATTCTCGTTACTTAATAGACACACCTCTTACTCTATACTTTCCCTCTTTTTATATAGTTATAGATATAATATTTAATTCAGACCTCAGAGTTTTATTTAAAACCAATTTGTTCATTGTTTTCTCATGATTTTCCTATTCCTTCGCATAAGAAACAGGCTAAATAAAATCTTGACCTATTTCTTTTATTTGACGAGTGAAAAAAAAAAACTTTCTTGACAAAAACAAACGCAGAAATATTATTAGTTTTTTTAAAAAAAATAGGCTGTTTTATAAAGTAAAACAAAAGTTAATCGTTTTAATGACTCAATATATTTTCGTCAGTCATGCTATTGTTTATTGACGTCGCACTGAGAAGCTACACGAGAGCTGTTGCGACGGAACTCATAATTTTGAGCCTCGGTCAAGCGACGAGGACGACACCTAAGTTGACACTTCCCTTTCCAAAATTCCACATCACACCAAGTGAAGACTTAGATGTAAGGTACTTCAGCCCCGCTACATGGCAGGTTTTTGCCGGTAGCAGGGCCTAAATTCGACGAAAACTACGCCAGTCGAGAGTTCGCGACTATGACCACTAGGCTGCCGCGGTCACATTTTTTCATTAGGAAACCATTATAAAGCAAAATGTTTGACTAAATTTCAAAGACACTTAGAATGTATCAAACATAGTTTTGACTAGATTTTTTAAATAAACGCAACACTAAATCAAAGTAGTAGATTATTTGCTAATAACTTTGAACTACGTTCGGGTGAAAAGAGTAACATATAAACTGGTTTCTTCTCTAACTCCAAATAACATCAGATGGATTTAAGAGATTTGTAGCCTTCATTATTGCATACGATATCAGGGATTCAAATTCACGTTCCTCATGCCGCTAATCCATAGCTTCGCTATTATGGTATTATGGTTTGTTACGAAAGCATGAATTAAAATATTGGATTACTTCTTTTGCAGCTAATTTTATACTCATTTTATGATTTAGGATAAAAAAAAATTGGCTCATGTTAGTTCATTTTAATCGCATTACATAGCGAGAAATTGGCTGTTGTGTATATAATATATAAGTAATGAATTCGAATAACTGGCGAAATGGAATTAATTCTTTTACACGCTATTTTGATTGTTTTAAGGGGGGGGGAAGGGAATGTGAGTTGAAAAAGATTTTATTACAGCAGACGAATAAAAACTAACTAATCCAGGATATATTATAGATATATAAATCATATTACAATCAAATAAATTTTCAATAGATACCTGCAAATTTGGGATCGTGTGGAAGATAGGAGAGTGGAATGCCAACTCAGGTATCGTCATCTTCAACCGAGGTACAATTAATCCTTCGTCAATAGCCTTCTTGTTGTTTCAAAGTGTTATGTAAATCGAAAATTAACTAATTAATTTGTTAGCAAATCAAGGGGAAAAGTTCTGTTATACTTGAAAGTGCATAACTTGTTTTCTAAATAATATTTTTATTTATTTATTTTGTTAAAAAGTAATTTTTTCTACCGGAAGAAGAAAAATATAACTAAAATATCAACACAGGCAACAAATTAAAATTTATTCTCAAATTTATACGTTTTAATTGAATGACTAGTGAAATATACATTCGATCCACTTTAACACAGCTCAAGTGTTGTCCTCGTCACTTGACTGAGGTTCGAAATTACGAGATCGTCGCCAATAACCCTAGTGTTGCTCCTAGTGCGACATTAGTAACACCAAACCCTTGTAACAAAACCGGAAATGGCAAAATTGCAGTAGTTTTGAGCAATATAATTTCGATTAGTTGATTAAGAGTCACATTTTCTAACCTTTGCATGTTTTATAAGTTTTACTGAAAGCAACCATACAGTTTATCATCCTAGTACAATTTAATTATTGCTTAAAGTCGTGTTTACTGATGAGATTGTTTGTAAATTGTTTCGTTGGTTTTAGAAAGCAATGGTAAAATCATAAATTTGCAAAATGCCTAAAGTCGTAAAATCTGAAATGTACATCTTCTGTAAATGCCTCCTCTTCCCATTAAGATATATCTCAATTCAAAACTTGGGATATTTTATGACAACATAGGTGTATTTTTAGTATGTCATTTCGAAATCGGACCCTTGACCGCATAATAAATTTGTAGGTTAAATCGAAATTTTATGAAATACGCCTCTCGTTATCACACTAAAGGAAAAAAAAAAAAAAAAAATCATACACTGATCTCACAAAAAATAATTTTACCATTTTCAGCAGTGTGATACTATCTCTGTTCAACCGAGTAAAACATTTAACTGCAACAACATCTCTACCCACCCAAAAGATAAGAGAAAAACACGCTTTAATAGTTGCCGTCTAAATCATTATGCATGAACCCCCCCCCCAAAAAAAAAAAAATAATAATAATAATAATAAAGCAAAAGGCTTGCGAAGATTAATTTTATTGAAAAATGATTTCGACAACCAGTGAAAATCACATCACTAATATCTTTCAATTAATATTTCATTTGACCATGTGCTCTGTAATTAAAATATATTAGTGGCATGAAATCATAAATAAAATAAAATAAAAAAAAAAACATCCATTATGATAGTTACTCGTAAAACGAGAAACATCGATCTTGGGTGAAAAGAAAAACAATTTTTTATAACACCCAGTAAAAAGCATGAAAATTTAACCCTTATCTTTCTATACATATCAAAATAGGAAGGTCTAAGCTTCTTGCTACATAATTCATCCATTGCTCAATATGCAAAATAACGAAATCAACAGCACACATGATCGATGCGTTATTTCTTCTCGTTTACTAACAGAACAAACAGAAGTTGGAGAATATTTTGCGGCAGGGATAAAAAAAAAAACCTGAGCGAGATAGGAACAGTTAAAAACCACGTGGGCGAAACAGCGCAAGCGTGACACCGCTCCTTATTCCCCTTCCCCCATGGAAGGTTTTGCCATTTGCGTGAACAAAAATATACTATCGGACAGCTGTTCTGTCGGTAATGCAGCGCGCATGAGCTAGTCGAAAAGAAAGATTTGCCCAAGTTGTGTCTCTTTCATTGGATGTCCTACGTACGACTCGCGCGTGTTGTCCATCCCCCCTTCACATCTTGTGCCAGCCGGTCGCAGTAATCAGTTCTAGAAAAGTTTTCCTCGCAGACGAGAATATACCCAGCCGCCGCTCGCAACGCTGAAGACGGGAAAATTTATTTAACTCTGTGGCAACTTCATTCTCTTTTTCATTGTGATATATTCAAAAGATCTGTGATATTTAACTTTTTTTTTCTTTGTTTTCATTTTTTGTATAAATATAAATTTTATTTCGTTTTTATATTAAGAAGCAGGATTATTATTTACCTGAGGAGTGTGAATAGTCACTGTTTAAAGAGCGGCATTTTTTTTTTGTTTTTGTTTTTCTTTTTACTGTAATCGCTGGATTATTACCTGGACACTACGATGTCGGACATTATGGAGCAACAGTTAGTGACAGCGAACAATATACAACAAAAAGATACGACTTATACAAAGATTTTTGTAGGTGGGTTGCCTTACCACACCACCGACAAATCGCTAAGGCAGTTTTTCGAAGCATTTGGTGATATCGAAGAAGCCGTGGTCATCACCGACAGACAAACTGGCAAAAGCAGAGGATATGGCTTCGTGAGTAATTCATTTTGTTTAATATACAGATTGTTTGTATTTTAAAAAAATTTCCGTAATATATAGTATTATAATTTATCTAATTTTTACTTTTGTTAGTTTCAAAAGTGCATTTAAGTATAATTTATATCTTATGTCCAATCGCTATTTTAGATTTAGATTGTTTTTAAAATATACAAAAAGGAATTCGACATTTTATTATAATTCCCGACGACATTTAGTGAGTTTTTTTGTGTGTGTATATCTGTTGTAGCTGTTGATTGTATTTAAAGTATTTCTTTAACTGTATTTTATGCTATCGCATTGTGTTTTTTATTATTGAGTCATATTTTTCCCTTTAGAATTGATTCATTATTAGTAAATTATCAAAGTTTTATAAATGAATCTGTTTAATCGAAATTCTAATTTTGTTTGTCGTCGAGCTTTTTTGTTTGTTCTTTAACATGTAAAACGTCGATAGCAAAAAAACTAATCTTTATTGACATTAACGATTACATAGCAAAGGATCACGGCAATGTGATTTATATCGGACTAATGTCAAAAGCTTTTTTGATAAGAAAATGTTTCTCTTGTAGATATTTGATAAGATATTTATAAGTTGATTAAGTCCCAGATATATATCAAATTCTGTTCCTTTAAATCACAATGCGATAACTATATATAATAAAGTCAATAAATATACAGTAACTAATCTAAATCTATTTAACTACAGCATTTTTTAGTTATCGTATCAGCAGTTAGTTCGAAATTGCAAAATTAATATTGCACATCAAAACGTAATTTACAAAGTATCAAATTATTTGAAGATTTTTTTTTTTTTATATAGATAGGTTCGTTATAAATAAGTTTTGAAATCCAATTATTATTTGTATTTTGTCTCTGTATGAAATTTAATAGTATTCAGTTCATGTGTTTGTGATAATTGATTTAGATTAAACTTTTATTTTAAATAAGATGTTTGACTAAAGTTGTACATTTTACTGATTGTGCAACACTGCAGTAAATTAATGTAATTAATACTTTGAATACTGCTCGTTGCCTGAAATTTTTGATCTTGATATTTCGTGTTTTCAATTTAAGCTGAACAGGGAACAAATTATGCATCAAAAGGAAATAAAAGTTGTAAGCTTTTAATATTTTAATAAACTATGCTTAATTCTATTTTTGTGTTATACATATTCTACACCCAATAGTCAATATTATGAGTAATCGTTAAATTAAACTAAGTAATTAAGATTCTTAGAGTGTCAAAGTTACTTAAATTTTTTTGTATTAATCTCATTTTACTATAATGCATTTTTACATTTCATTGTTTTTCGTAGCAATTTAAATTTTTTGTTTTATTACGCAATGGTGATAAAAAAAGCATCACTTGGTCTATTTGGTTTTCATTTCATCAAATATAATAATTCTACCAAATAAAAAGTCCTTCGTGATAACTTATTTTGTGTAAAGATTAGTACTAAATCGGAAAATAGACCTGTGAAAATAAAGATGGAAAAATTCCCCGAAAATTGTTCGCAAATCTACTAAAGAACGAGCTTTTGAATTTTCGATAGTTTTACGAAATAGTGTGTGCTATATATCTATAACTGTCATTACGGAAAGCAGTTAGTGAATTCCAAATAATAATTTACGATGTGATAAATACAGACTCGTGATAGGAACAAATTAGGGAACGGTAATCAAGATTTGAATCAACTCAGCAACTGCTTATCTGAAGTTGCATTGATGACGGTAAACGTTTTGTCCATGTCAGCGTAAATTGCGGTTTTCTCGGTGTGGAAGTTGAAATATCTTTCTCTATATACAACTATACGTTTGAATATTTTTCGGTAACAAACGCGTCTTGTCACCAATTCATCAATAAATGGGTCATTTATACAACCAAAATAAGACTACGATTTTATCAATAAATCTATAAATGTTTTGTGGTCAGATCTTTTTGAGTCCGCATTTTATTTTTTTTTTGGAAACTTTTAATTTTTTCGTTTTGTGTTTTCTTGTTTCCATTTAATTTTTAGTATGATTTTTGTTTAATGAATCTAGTGTTATGAGCATGAAAATTGCCCTAATTGTTAAATATTAATGTGTTTCGTATGTGCCCAAATGATTACTTTTTTTGAATAGGAGCATGAATAATTTGGGTTAGAAAAAGATTTGAAATTTAAGGGAGGGGGGGGGGTATAACTTATTTATTAATCTTGGAAACTGAGTCAGAAAACTGATTTATGAAATTGTCAAAAATCCCAGTTGCAATTTCTCTTTGAATAAGGCTTTGAAATTTCAATTATTTGAAGAGCGAATATATGATGCAACTTATATTGTGGAGAATATAAAAGAATAGCAGTACCTAACACGTTACGAAAAACTACCAAATTAACGTATATAAATTTATTCTTTCTTTAAAGTTATAAAATATGTTTATTCTATACTTTATCGAAAAATGCATGTTTAAATAATTTAATATTTTTTTAAAAAAAATACAAATTTATCGCCATTGCAAAAAAAATTTTTAGTGTCAAGCAACTTCTATGTAAAATTCTAATCTATATGATGACTTTTTTTATTTGTATTATGTGACAACGATTTCAATATTTTGTACAGGTTATTTACAGAATACATGAAAATTTAATTGAGCTTTTAGCTGATATTTTTCTTCCCTTATTGAAGCTGGTCAGAGAGACCCTTTATAAAGTCAAGGAAAATAATTTTCCCCTTTCAAAAATAAGAACATCTGTCTCGAAAACTGATGAAATTTAATTTATAGCATTCTGTTTTTTAATGTTCTAAAATGATTGAAGGAAAATCTTGAAAAGTTTTCTCTCTAAAGCTAATAAACAATTATTAATTAGAACGT
>BMAW01027154.1:0-12181 GCA_019974015.1 Nephila pilipes | reverse complement strand
TATATATATATATATATATATATATATATATATATAGTATTTTTCTCTACCAGCTTTAGTTAGTTACAACGTATGTCATCGCTTCGAGCCCTTTACTAAAACTATTACCGATATTTACATTTAGCTGTTAAGTTGTTCAAAGAAAAGGGAAATTTTTATGCAAAGTATTTAATTTGTAGTTATTTTTTTTCTTCCTATTAATTCTTATAAAAATAATGATCCTGAAAATTGATTGTAGTAATGATTTTAAAAGTGACTAAAGTATGCAGTCACTGAAATTGCATTTACAATGAACAATATGAAATTTATTGCAACGAGAAAAAAAAGTTTTCTTGCTAAAGATGCATTAAATTTAACTATCAATAAAAATATTCACACACATACATACAAATTGCAAAATGTTGATTCAAATCTCGTCTTACGTAAATATAATTCCGAAAGGGAACGAGAGGAATATGATTCTTCATGCAAATCTGAAGATATTAAAATTTTAAAAAATCCCAATAGTTAACTATGCACTACGATCCGATTGTGAAATATTCACTAATTTTGATGCATTTATTAGAAAGTTAATGGTGCTTCCTAAATATTAACTTTTGCGAAAGATTTAAAAAGGTTCAATCTGGGTTTTAGTGATCTCTGTAATTATTCAATTAAAGGGCAACAAGATGTAAGCCACTTAATTCTATTACAATGTTTCAGAATGCCAGGCTTGCTCGTTTGCAGGATAACAAGAGTCCCTAGAGATATGCGGCCATCTCTGCAGCCCCCAATCTGCGAGTATGGCAACCACTATTGGAGTTTCCTTTGACGCAGCAGCAGACACAAGTTCGCTTAGAGTGGTGTGGTGAGCAACAATCATGGACACAGGAATGATGTTGGGACACTTTTTTAGATGAATCCAAGTCCATTATATGGAATCTTTACAATCAATTTTATATTATCTGTGATAAGAGATTAATTCGTGACCGCGGTAGCGGTGTGGTCATTGTCGTGAGTTTCTAGTCGACATTCTTTTAGTCGAGTCGTAAGTCCGAGTCCTACTGTCACTAAAGACCCGTTGTGGAGCGAGGCTTATGTACTTTAAATCTGGAGTAGAAGTTAGGAGCATAGGATTCAAGGATAGGTATCGTCCTCATCACGTGACCGTTGCTCAAAATTATGATGTCCTTCTTCAATACCCCGTTTTGTTTCTATGTGTGACATTAATAAACAATCAATTAATCCAGCTTGCATTGGACATCATCATACGAGCCCAGCACTTGGAGTGAGAATATGGATTATCATTACGTACTCATCTCAGCCACCTTAGCCAGTACTTTTCATAGTCACCACAACATTTTTGAAGTATTAAGGTCCATGGTTGTGTCTTATCTTCGATGCCATTACAACGCTTTTCAACCAGATAATACCCGACCACATGTTACCTATACTGTCTGAATTTCCTTGACATAGAAGGTGTCCCAATGTTGTCCTGGAGAGTATGTTCTCCAGATCTATCACTTATTAAGAACATCTATTACCGGGAGGCTGAAATGCTTTTGCTTGCTTTTCAGTATGATTGATGAATTTTGTCATTAAGGTGAAGCCTAAATGGAATGATATTCAGGTATCTTTCATATAAACCTAGTTTGGATCGATGCTTAGCTTGATTAGAGATCTGTGAAAGGTGGCAACTCTGATTTGTTTATTCTGCACTCTGTGTGTCTCAAAGCACATTTAAATTTAATTATACCTTCCTCTCATTGTATTACAGATGTACAATAAATAAGATTTTACAATTTACTTTCCTTCCTAGTGTAGCAATTCTTAATGGTCAACAAAATACTAATATGAATTAGCTGCCAATCTGTCGAAAGTTCCATTAATATACTCATGTCTATAAATTAAAGATAATGCCAGCTCCGACAAATAAAGATTAGGAAACAAAACAAAAGTGACTTGTACACAAAGCCTATTTATTATACAAAAGATAAATAATAAAAAAAAGGTGTATGTATGATACCATTCAAAAAACTACAACTTTTGCTCCTTGGAGCAATTACAAAAACTATTTCTTTTACAAACTTAACAAAACTTACCATTGCATTTTTGTTATGATGGTTAATACCTTGTATGTCTCCCAGGCGATGAAATATAGTCCGTACAATGCCTAGGCATGCTGAATTTCAAATTACCGTGCTGATCTTGGGGGAGATCACTCCACTCAGCAAACAATATTCCCCGAAGTTCCGATGCACATGTAGGTGGGGGTTGATGGGCTACAACTTGTCGCCAAGCATGTCCGGATTCAAGTCAGGTGAGAATGCTGTCCATTCCATACGGGGAATATCCTCAAATTGAAGGCATTCGTTTACAATGTTTCCACGGTGAGAACAGGCGTTGTCATCCACAAACACAAATTCTGGGCCCATGACACCCCTAAACAAACGTACATGTTGTTCCAGAATGATGTCCCAAATTTGGCCTGTCATGGTTCCGATTTGAACATGTAGATCTGTTATGGAGCCCAGCATAATTCCACTTCAAACACGAGTAATCTGGAACCAACGTAGCGATCTCGTTCAATGATGTTGGCTTGGTGGTAACGGGTACCTGGCATTCTCCATATGAAAGTCCGACATGAATCAGATTAAAAGCTAAACCTGGACTCGTCAGAGTACATCACACAAGCCCACTGTGACGATGTCTATATTGCAAGTTCTCTACTCCAGGCTAACCGCTAGCTATAAAGAGTTGCTGTGAGCGGAACACATCTGGCAGACTTACTAGCATATAGAACAAAATGTCCCAAATGTCTGCACGCGAATTGCCTTGAAACTGATGTACCTGTGGCTAAAGATAGCTGATGAGAACGGTCTGATTCTGTGCTCTGTCTGCTTCTTTTGGTAGTTATTGCCAAATATGGGTCTCATTCGGCTTTATAACTTGAGAGGCGACCTGTACTATAACGTCTACTAACATTTCCATCATTTTAGAATCATTGCCAAAGCCTGGAGATGACTTTAGGCGATTCCAAGTTCTTCTAAAAACTTCCATTTGAGTACGCCTACATTACAGGCGGCCGATAATTCTACAACGTAAAAGAGCATCCACATGCATCATCCGAGTCATAACTATTCGGTTGTGGCACTTACAGAACGCTTGAGAACATTTTTACTTCTTTGCTACCATTTTTTACATATACCTTTCTTACACTCTCGTCTTTGTGACGTACTATTGACGTCATCTGATGCCTTCCTTTAATTTGCATATTATTCTTGAAGATTCGTGCGATAATTCTACAAGTCTACAGGTAAAAATTTTACTTTAGAATTCAATTTCCATGTGTTTCTAATTTATTCTTAATTTATGGACATGAGTGTATATTGATGATAATTATTTAATTTGAAATTATTATTTCTTAAATATGAACAGATACGAGAAGGAGAAAGGTACGTTGTGTTTTCATTTAGTGGATGAATATTTGCATTTTTCGTCTTATTCGTTACTTCTAGATCCTTTTAATTAAATAATATCAAGACTACGTTTATTGAAGTTAAAACTATTTTGACAAAAAAATTTAATAAAATTAAATTATTTTTGGTATGTTTTTCTCTTTTATTACTATATCAGTAACACAAAAGCGTACAGTCACCTCTGCATACCAACAGAAATATATTTAAAAATTCATAATTTTAATTTTTAATCTCGTTTTCCTAATACATTAAATACGATCCACAAAAACAAATAACAAAGTCAAAATTCTAGTTAAAATTTCAACTCTTGCCCTATTGTGATTTGCTTAATTGCCGATGCATGTGACAGAATTGTAACATATAATAGAATTCCGTCATCAATAGACGTTTTTATTATTTGAATTGTTTTTCTCTCAAGATACCAGCAACTAAATTCATCCAGTTGGATTATCTAAGAGTGAGAAACCTGCTGTGCTTTGTGTTCACATGTTGACTTTCTAGGTAATAAAAGTCTTCCAAATACAATGAAGAGGAATGACTGCAGAAAAATTTAATTTTCAGCAACATAAATTTGTGCGTTTTTATCAGCAAAAAAATTATCTAAGTGACGCCTACAGATAAAATTATATATAAATATTTATTTTGATATTGTCTGCCTTTACTTAAGTATGTTTATGTTAATAGCATTGTTCTAACTTTATTATAAAGAAATGTTAATTTTTTAGGTTTGTTATAACTGCCCTTTATTATTTAATTCAACGGCCGTTGTTCCTATTAATTAAACTGTTATTAATTACGAAACTCTGATGGAAGATACGTATAAGCAAGATAAAATGCTTTATTTGTCAATGAAATATAGATAAGGTCGCTCTCTCTCAAATCCCAATTAACTCAACAATCCTAGATTATGATTAAAATATGAAATCTTAGGTTACCAAATCATTCATTCTGATTGAATTCCTTCAGGAAAACAGCTAATTTTTATTTTAATATTTTAACTGAAATTCGCTTTAAGCCATTAACCTAATTAACGTGCTTCAATCCGAATTACAAAGCTCTATCAGCAAATCATTATCCTCTATTTCCCTGTACTTCCTTCAATTCCATTTTTATTGTTATATCATTATCACTAATTCTCTTCCCTCTTCATCATCATCTAATTTAACTAATTACGTTTCATTTTGGTTGAGAAGAAATTGTAACGTTACGCAATTCAGATTGCTATAAGGTCCCCGTGGTTAATGAAGAGAAAATTGCGAATAGTCTAACGTCACAGGTTAACAGTTTTTTTTGCTGTGTAAGGATAGTTATAAATCTTTAAACACACACGTCTCTCTCTCTCTCTCTCCGTGTGTGTGTGTGCGTGTGTGTGTAAATCTTTCCAAGAAATAAACTATTTCTTAAATATATCTAAGAGGAAATTTCGCGTATGTGGGATCTTCCATATAGTATATAAATTTATTCTCACTTTTATTAGGTTATAGATAAAGTAATGGGGCATAGATATAGTAATGTGGTGTTTCCCCAACACAGTAGTGAAAAAATACCTTTCACTGAATATACACACATGCGTATGAATTTATAAAAATAAAAACCAAACAAAGAGTGAAATGATTGAGAGATTTCTGGTAAATAAAAGAAAAATAATATAGATCTTTTCTTCATATTAAATTTTAAGAAAATTGGCAAAAATGGCGATATCAACGCAATCACTAAGGAATATGTCATTTTAAAATCAGAAAAATGGTCCTTACGATAATAAAAATAAATTCTAAAGGATAACATCTTTGCGCCATCTCGAATCTTTTAATGCATTGATAATTCTATGAGATTTTAAGAGCTCCTCCACTACCTAGACTGTCACATGAATTTAAATGTGATTAAAATGTCTCCAAAAGACTGAAAAGAAGAGCGGTTTATATCGATTTCTTTTTTTTTCCTGACTATTGAAAAAATCAAGGAAAATTTCCTAAAGATTTAAGACCTCAACCATATCATTTAAATTTTCTTCAAAAATTCTTTCTTTTCAAAATAATGAGAAACAAAGAGTAACAATTACCTACTACTTTTGAGTTAATTATAGTGTTGAATAAATACAGTAATTAATGGATTAGTAATTCGAAACCACTGGTTGGAGATCGCGTTAAAGTTCAAAACAGGAAAAGATTTCGACGTAACACTTTACAAATCTATCCATCATCTAGCTAAGTAAAAAAAAATGTTTCATTCTGTGAAGCAAGATATTTTATCTGGTGAATCTCAAAAGTGAAATAACTTTGTTGCTAGGAAGTGTTTAGGTTCAATAACTATTTTAAAAGAAATAAATTGACGTAAATATATTTTGTTTTAGGAGAAGTTACCTACCTATTCCTGAGATGATTGATCGACAGATAAATTTAATTTTTTTTTAAAAAAAACTATTTCTCAAAGTATTTAAACACAACATTTGCTTAGTTTCACTTCGTAATTATGATGGTTTATTAACGTCACACTGAGAAACAACACAAGGGTTATCGGCTAACGTACCACCTGAATTTGAACCTCGGTTATGTGGTGAGGATGACACCTCGCTTTTCCTCTACCACTCCAAACTTCTACATTACATAAACGGGAGGACTTGGGAGCTCGATTAGATTTAAATTGCATCATGCCCGATACATGGCGAGTCTCAAGTGTTATCAGGGATCAAACCTACGACTTACCGAAAACTACACTGGCCGTGAGTCCGCGACCAAGACCACTAGGCTACCGAAACCACATTTCACTTCGTAATCAGTTGTAAATAGATTTTACTGAGTAGAAAACCTGAATATATGATGTGACTTAGAAAATATCAAAATGTGAATTTTGCGTTTATTGAAAATGGTGTTGATATCACAAAAATAGAATTAAGATTACTTGTCACACTGAAATGCTTAAGTATCTCAATAGTCTAAATGGTAAAGAAACAAGGTTGGATTTCACAGAAAACAATCATACGAAATAATTGAGCTTTCTACTCAATTGATCTGAATAAAGTCGAGCAATGAAAAGCTAATGTGTATTCATCTAGAATGAAGTTAATTTTTAAAAAATATAAGCTAGTAAATGTTGAATGAAATTCATAGCTGAAATAAAAATAACAATTTGTTTTTGGATATTTTCTTCTTTTTCTATGTATCATTGATATCTTCATAATTGGTTTATTTATACATAAAAATAAAGATAAAAATACTGAGCCCTTCCTCTAAATTGTTTTTTCTAGCATAGAAATGTTACATATGATCTTATTTTTGAACTCATAATATCATATCATAATTCTCCAACTGGAAAATACATCAAGCGTTTCTTTATAGTTACACTTGTACTGTTTCACTTATATTCTCAGAAATTTACTGTTATTTAAATTGACACTGACCTGAAAGGTTAAATCAGACGATAAATACTTCATAGGAATTCTGCCTTGATTTCCGTATTATGTTACTCCGTATGATTTTCAACCTAAAGATTACTTAATACATTGTCAACATTAGAAAAAAAATTTGTCCATTTCTGCTCTTGAGGAACACATCATTGATGTCATGTGACACTTATATTTTGCGGTTGGTGAGATTATAACTGAATGCAAGCTACAGGAAAAGCAAGAATATCGTCTAGACTTTCTACAAACCCCACAAAGCATACAAAGAAACTTGTTAACTTAAGGAAAGAGTTTTTACCTGCGACATTTATTGAACAAATTATTGCAATATATATTCTCTTACCTGTCACAGGCTCTTTTTCTTTTTTCATTAACCTAATACCAGAGTGGACTTTATATATATGGATGTCATGTTTTGTGTTATTGATTTTTTCTTGATTTCACTTTAGCTTTTTCTTTGATAGTCAGAGCCAAAAAAATTATACGTTTATTTTCCAGAGTCAAACATATTCTCTCAAAATATGAATATTTCATGAACCAGATGAAAGAGTCGAAAAACAATTTATTCAACGCTTGTGTAGTAGGGTACTAGTAATGCATGAAATCATCATGAAATAAGCTAAAAAAAAAAAAAACTAACATTGTAGAGATTTCGCAGTTTAGTAAAAGAGTATTGAAAAAAAACTCTAACTTTTGAACAAGAAACAAGAAGTGGAAAATCAATCATGCAAATTTCATATCTATTTTTCATCACTTTGGGAAAGGGTATTATGAATCTAGCTTGAATATATATTGCAGTCATAGAGAATGTTTGCGAGAATTTCTGAGCCCCGGAACGAAGAATTGTAACACATATTATAATGCACTCAGTTAGTCAAATGGATTTTGAATTCCATTAAAAGGACAATGTTTTCTTCAAAACAAATAAAAGTCATCGATAGGCTGGTATTGATAAAGGTACGGTAAATTTTCTTTTTACTTATGAACTTTTCAAATACAAATGTTGACAGAAATTAGTCGTCTTTTATAGATGACATTACATTGAGATTCGTAATTGAATAGCTAGAATGCTTAACACCAAACTAGTTGTCTCTTACTTATTTAAAGAACCAAATTGCAAACTCTTTGTTTTTTTACTACCCCCTCCCTCTCCCATTTAGTAATACAAGTATCTTAACCAGCATCTCTTAACTTGAAAACAGTAATCTAAGCTTTCTAGGGGGGAAAAGACAAAGTTTCTTATTAACAATTCCAAATAAGATGTTTATGGCTACATTATAGCTGTGCATGGCTTGCTTTAGAATATTGTTCACATAAAAATTTCATTTCATTTAGCATTCATATATTTTCCTTACCTTGCTTCTTGAAATCAACGTCAATTTAAGAACAAGTTATTCAATGGATACTATCATATAAAAATGAGTCCTAATTGACACTAAAAAGGCTCTTTCTTAAGCCATAGAATATTATAGTTTTCAGTACCTCCTTTTCTGTATAAATTTTATCTTTCGCAGAATTTGAGATTTACATGTAGGGGCTTAAGAATTCCCTTTCACTAAAATTGCACCGCTAAGGAAATTTATGCATATTTTGAGACTGTCTGAAAAAATACCTTTGTGTAATTGCCTCAGAAGGTGATGATGTCTTATGTTTACCTATGTCTTAGCGTCTTCTTCTTTTAACGAGTTCATTTTCGCAATATTTTCAGTTTTTGATTTTTTTTTCACTCCATCTTCTTTAAATTTTAATCATTGACGCATTTGTGATTTTAACTTGATAGTCTAAGAAACTAAAAACAACTTTAATATTTAAGTTAGGTCCTATAAATTAACGGTAATTATTTGCTTTTATTTGCTCTTATTTTGTCTCCATTTAGTGTTTTTTTACCCATTTATTGTTAATTAATATGTAATTTTAATAACAAGAGTGTTAAAAATATCAAAGTTTAACATAAATTTGTTTTTAAAAACTAAGTTTTTAAGAAAGGAATCGTTCAGGTTAATTTTTAAAGAGACTAAGGAAAATGAATGAGAAAAAAATCAAAGCAGATAATTTTAAAGGTTATATTTATGACATTCAATCACTTTAGATTTGAAGGATATCTCCAGTTTGTTCAAGATTTTTATTTAGTCCAAGGGGTATTACTTACTTTTAAATAATATTCGGCATTTTACGAAATATAATTATTACTCATTCCACAGCTTTTGTAAATTTTCTTTTATAAATTCTCTCTCTCTCTCTCCGTGTGTGTGTGTGTGTGTGTGTGTGTGTGTGTGTGTGCGCGCGCGAGCGTGTTGAAAACTCTCAAAAACACTGATTCAACTATACAAAAAGTTAGAAACAGTTATTCACGAAGAATAATGTCTTAAGATGATTGATACATACTTCTGTAGGCGAAGATAGATAGATAGAAAGTAATGAATTACATGGCAACAGGATGTCTTATGTCACGGCTAATTGCGATTCAGACATATTCGTAAGAATAATCTATTCACGTTGAGTCCGTAACAGAACATTCCATTAATCCCATTCATTTGTGACATCCTTTATAAGTGTAGTGAGCTGATTTTTCATGAATTAGTCGCATTTAGCTTGCAAATGACAGTCAATTCAATCTAGCTGACCATATTAGAAACCAACACACATAAAATATGCGTTCTAATAACTTTTATGACTGTCTGTTTTCTTCATCCTTCTGGTTCCAACATGGTGTTTATGCCATGAGTTTCCCATGTTTCACGAGATTTTTTGAGAGACTACTAGGAAGAGATGCATCTATTCTTTACATTTTCCCCTCAAGTGTGCTGGTTTTTATATAATCATTATTCATCACCAATTTTCATTTCATCGTGTAATGCATAGTTTTTCCACATAAGTCAGATGCCAAACAAATTTGCACGAACTTTCATGTTTAAATATTGCATATATCAATTTTTGATGTAAATTGTATTTTGTACATTCGGCTTCTTTTATTTAGCCTTTCATCGAAAAATTAGTTATTCTTGTCAATCACTTGAAAAGAGATCTCTCAAACGAAATAACCCTATTTCAATACGAATATTGATAATTTTCTTTCTTTTTTAAATCATAGTGCAATATTACTTTTCTATTATTTGAAAATAACTTCTTTCATCAACATATGGCACAATATATTACTTAAAAGAATAAATTTATCTATATTTTAAGAGATGAAAAAAATGTATTTGTGTATGAGGCCTTTTCACTGAGATTAAACCTTAAGTAAAATTATTTTATATACATTGTTTGTTTCTTCTATATGTTACATAAGCCTAATGTTTTTGTGCACATAATCAGACATTTTACATCGGAACTGTTTTTCGATGACATCGTAAATAAATTACCATTCTACTTAAGCAAAGTGAATGAAAAGCTCTTGAATAACAAAACTTCCTAGTTTTAAACGGTAAAACTTTTAACATTTATCCACGGATGAATTGCTACAATGATATGTTTCACTTCTTATCTAAAAACCCCTAACTGAAACATCCGAGCTTTAGCAAATGACCCATTGACTAGCTGTCACGGACTATTGATGCCAAGAAACTTTTCCGGATCAAAACTCCATACAGAAGTTAACTCTAAAATATACGAAAGCTATTAAAAGCTAGCTTCTCTACTTTTAATTTATGCCCATCTGCATACCAATTAGCTCTCAATTGAAATGTTTAAGTGAGTTTTTCGGGTTAAATCTTTTTGCCTCTTATTTAAATAGGATGATTATTTCGAGTTTCCAAATGTAGAAATAAAATTTTGTTATTATTTCGAATACTTCCGGAAGCAGTATGTCTTTGAAATGGAGTGTATAAATGAAAAAGACGACGACAATGTATTTGTAAACTTTTCTTCTCGTATTTAAAAACAGTATAGGAAGACAAATGTAACATGTACGGTATTGATTGATTTTACTATATTTTCTATAAAATTGAGAGATCAAACTGTAATAATCATAATAGAGTTTATACATTATAAACATTTATGAGGGGGAGGGTTTTGAGTTTGTCGATCGAAAATTTCACCAGTATGCTATTGAACATGTATTTTATATTTGGGATCTAAATAAAGCATACATAAATATTTTTGCATAGAAAATGCGGGAATAAAGTTTGTTTGGATCATTCTGTCTTGTTAAAATCATATGACAGGTAAATGATCATGGTTATCTGAAAAAACCATGTTTAACAATTTAAAAACTTATCGGAAAATATTTAAACCTGTTCAACTATATCATTTAAAAATTAAATATTTATTATTTAGTAACTAAATACTATTTTTAAAAAGTATTTCATTTATTTATTTATATAAAAAGTATTTTTCTTGTTTAGTGACACTATTATATTAAAGGAAAGGTCCAATGAATGCATATAAATTATACATAAAAGCTAATAAATAATGAAATTTTTTCTCTCTTAAAATTTTTCACATAGCTTATATCTATTTTCTTCTTCGTATTAACCAAGGCATTAACAAACACAGAAACATTTTTGAGCAATCCTAAATATATATTTTTTATAAAAACATAACACTACCATTAATAACTTTTACTTAATATATCACTTAATAGCTTTTTAATGACGCTTATCATCTAGACTTCACTCCATATTTCTTTTATTTACAACAAGAAGATTTATCTACAATATAGTCGAATGGCAAAGTTTTCATTTTCTCTTTAATTCATTTCCTTTGTTAAATGTAATACAAAATCTTTTTGGATGTAATGTAACTTTATAATGTTCTTTTTTTTTTATTTTTAGTCTTCTAATTTTTTAATTCATTTTGTTCTGTTTCTTAGATTTCACTTCATCCAACGAACATAAGTTCATTTTTAATGAAACTTTTCCAAATAATGCAAGTAAGCAATATTTTTTAATTTATTATATAACGCCGTCCTTAGATGCGATTGAGGGGAGAAACAGATGTTGGAGGGGGATGAATGATGTTGTGAATTACACTTCTTCATAAAAAAAAAATTATTGCCCTCTAGTTGGAGCTGATGTCGGTTCACCTGGGAGTATGTCGAATCTGGACCTTAAGTTATTTTCTGTTGCAATCATTCTTTACTTCCCAATTCTGTTAAATTGTTTTTTGTTGCCTCAAGCTCAGTTTTTCTTTTGCTGTGCTCCCCTGGATTAGAGTTTTATTAACTAAGGTCTTTAGTTGAGTTTTATTTAACTGAATAATTTTGTAAATTATTTAGTTAAGTATATAAATAAACTATTTAATTATTAGTTCAATCTGTGCGATTGTCTGCCTTCACATAGACTTTTGAGTCACAAATTAGTTTGAAATAGACTTGAGGCCTAAC
>BMAW01027150.1:0-14894 GCA_019974015.1 Nephila pilipes | reverse complement strand
TGTTGTGCTTGGTTCAGTTGTACTATATTAGATATATCTCAAATTACCTCACCGCATCTCACAATTACAGAAATTAACATTCAAATATTCAGCTAGTGATAAAATAAATTTTCGTCATAAAACTTCTCAGGTGTGTAGTCTTAATTTAAAGAAATAAATATGATTAAGTAAAGTGAGTTGAAATCTACAAGTTAGAAATGCAAGTGAGTAAAGAAAATTATGATTAAAACTTGTCTGCCATTTTGATTTCCATTGGACGTAATGTTAATCCTTAGATTTTGACTTTAATTCTCACATTTTGTTTCCATTTGGAACTATTTGAATGCAATAAGTGCATCTGACAAAAATAATGAATGCTTCTGTGGAATACTTTTCCATCGATTTTAAAAATATTTTATTCTTATTTTATTATTCGTTTTGAGTTTTCCGGTCTTTAAAGTGTGATATTTTAGAATCCAGGAGGAAAAATTCCACAGAAGCATTGTGTTTTTGCTCTTTCAGATGCACTTTGCGATCAAATAGATCAAATAATAAAGATGTGAAATTAAAACTCCATAAGTTAACAACAAACTGACAATCAATAGCTATTAGACTGAGAATATATAGTAAAGTGAATATGAATAATTAAATGTAATAGTTGGTAAAAAAATAATTAATAAGTATTCCACAACACATTTCTGAGCTTTTGGAAATAACATCAATGATGTTTCATGAATTTTATAAAGTTTTTAAAACTCCATTTACCCTAATAATTCATGTGGATGCCATTATTTACTTTAAAAAATAGTTTACCAAATTGTTCAGGAAAACGTAAGATGCCAAGAAATTCAAAACAAGTTATAATATTTTTAATATTATTCTCAGTTTGATTACAAGTTTTTATTGGAAAATTAAAGACTTTAAGAATCAGGTGCGTTTTACAAATAAAATAATTCATTCGTCTAGCAAAATGAAAAAGAAAAGTTAGGGATTAATGCGATGAAAATAAAAATTCATAATTTTAAATATCAATTTTAATAAAACTTAATATTATAAAATAATTAGATGTTTTAATAGGGTTCTTTAAAATATTAATATTAAGTAATAAATATTAAGCCTACTTTTCGGTGTTAATTATTTAACCCAGGTAACAAATTAATTACTTTTACTAAATTTAAATGTGTTCGTATGGTCCATGGGTAATTTTGCGACTCTTTCTGACCAACCGACTCTTCGTTTGTCCGGCCTACCAGTCATCCGGCATATTTACATCGACAGACAAATTACTGTATCGTTAGCTTCCTTTTGTGATTCCACAACATATAAATTATTTTAATTGCGCTCAACTTTATTGTTTTCTAGAGCTTTTAAAGTAATTTCAGTTATCATAATGACTTTGGCCTAGTTAGAACTCATCCACTGAGGTGGTTACTATTTTTAAGGGAGGGGAAGAAATGACAGGAAATAATTTTTCTTTTTAAGTTTTTGTTTGCTTACTTTTTCTAATAGTTCTGTTCCTTTTTTACATGTGTTTCGTTTTTTGTAGTTTTCTTTCAAAACTGATTCATACTATGATTTTTATTTTCGTTACACTATCAACTTTATTGGTGTTTTTCGTTTTCACAATTCTTTCTCTGTAACCTGGGGCGACACCACTTTCTTCCCACCCAAAGTCATCCAGCATTTTTACGTAGTCACGGCTGAACATTATTCTATACCGTATTTCAATGGAATAATGTATACTGTCTCTAGCAGTGCTCTTTTTTGCAATTTTAGTTCTTTCATGTGTTTGACACTTTATTTGCATGTACTGCCTTAATATCTGTTTTATAATGCATAGCTTTTGCAGTTCAGTTGCGTTATTTTTAGAGATTTTCTAGTTATTCACTCTGATTTGATATCAGCAGTATTACCGAGAGAACACTTTAACGAGAATTATAGAATAAAAACTTTTTATTATATATAAAAAATAAAATCTAAAAAATTACATACAATAAAGTAGAGATACAAGTAGTTAAGCATATTAAACCCAAGTGTAGGAAAACAAAAACAATCTGTACACTTCACAGCATAAATTACTGTGTGGCTGTACATGTCACTACTTATACTTACTAGTAGGTGATAGTGCATTCAATTTATAGCTTTGCAGAATTAAAATTAAAGACTTAAAAAGAAGTTAACACACCAATAGTTGGGAGAAAGGTGTTTTCCGTATAAACATGAAATGACTTTGATGACAAAGAAAATAAATAATCTCACATAAACACATAAATCCATAAAATGCCAAATATGAAATTTCTTCTCTGATGCTTCATAAAATTTAAAAAGCTTTCAAAAGCTCAGATGTGGTTGAAGAGTTTCTCCTTAACAATCATGTGCCGAAATTTTAACTAATTTAAATTTTAAAGAAAATTTTGTCTTTTCAGAAAGTCAAAGAATAAATGCTAAATACTCAATTTTGTTTTCAATGAGAAATATTTAAGAAATGTGTAAGAATATATCTTACAATTTTAATTCCATTTTGACTTTCTATTCACATCAATAGAATCTGAAAGGATATTTTCATTAGCAGGATTTTCATGATTAGAATTAGAGCAGCATAGAGCGATCGAAGTATTTCACCTCTTTTTCGTTTCTCGAAAGAGTAAAAAAAATTCTCAATAATTGAAAATATATTTTCTTAACTATACCTATAGTGCTGAGTATAAATTTAATTTTTTGAAAATCTGTAATAAATAATAGCCCTAAAGTGTTAGATTTTCTGTTGTTAATAGGGCATAAAATCATTCTTTTTCTATGTATGAGAAAGTTTTTCAGCATAGATTAGCCCTCAGGGCATAATGCCTACTGTTAAAAAGGAGAAAGTAAGTCAGCTGAATTTTATTTTACTTTAACATTACTTTTGTTGTTAATGTTATTTTGAGAGTTAAACCGCAAACATTAAATCTACAATCCACAGCAGGAACAAAAGGCGAAGTTTTTTTAACAAATGTACCGAAAAATTGGTAACTCTTATGAAAAAATAGAATTTTTAAAATACATTTTAAACAGCTTCAAAATTGATTCCATGCATTTAAAGCATAGCTATTAAATCATGATACCTAAGACAAGAATTATTCAGTCTTTTAAGAAGTTTTTTAGAAGATAATAATGTAGAGGAAGATGTGGCTTGAATTAAAATTAAAAACCTTCAGTTATTGATCCTAAATTTAAAATTATGACAATAAAATACTTAAAAAAATCGGGCAGCTAAATGTTTTTCAGTTGAAAAAGTTGGTTTACTTATGGTTTAAATTTTATTTCATCTGTTAGGAAACTGTTCAGGATAATTTAAGAAGTAGTATGACAGAGAATAAAAGAAAGTGAAGTATTGGCACTTTACAAGTAGATTTACAAGGTAATCTACTTGTGAAATAATTTTAATGGGTGATGAAACGAAATAAAAATAATTTAGAGCGAAATAAAAACCTACAGTAAATGATTATTAAAACACAATAAAATTTTTTGCTTACATTAATTTCGGGTAGATAAGCCGCCCTGGCGTACACACTGCACACGTGATGACTGACTAAAAAAACTGAAAGGTCATCCGATAAGCCGCACCGCTGTATATTGCTCAGCAAAACATTCCGAAACATGGCACTTAATGTAATTTATTCAGCAATTTCATTCCATATTGATGTATTTATCACTGATAGCATTTACATCATAGCTATGAGCTGTATATACAAATAAATGAAAAGAAAAAATCTTACCTCGAACTTGCCAAAAATGAACTCTGCTGATTTCTAACTGAAGTTATTTTTACGGACCCGCGGTAAACTTTGTTTATCACCATAAATTACCGTGTTATGGGAGGGGGAATGGAAATTAAATAACCAAACAGAGTTTTATAACTAAAATAAACAACATTTACTTGCACAAAATCCGACCCGTCAATATCAGAATTAAACTTAACAAATTACCACAATATCACTTTAATCTTTCTCTCGCTGTTCTAACTCACTTATTTCAATTCATTATCTTCTTTTCCTTTTCTTCTTTCCAATGTTATGAATCATATCAGCTCGCACTAATGGGTATGTTAAATTCACTCACAAGGCAACCATACGTGTGTTACAATGTCTTTACATTGAGCGTACCTTTCCACAGTTAGGCTTACCTTAGTGAAGCGAGTTCGAATTTGCTACACTGCATTAGCACAACCTGAGAGTTCGAGGCTAAAATATAGTCTCGAATTCTACATTAACAGTTTCGCATACGCCTAACTTAGATTTAAACTATCGAAGTTAACAAAAGCAGGGGGAAAAATAAAATTCCATTAGATACGCCGCAGACGTTAAATTTCAGCTTTTAAAAGCGTATATGCTGCGACTTATTCAACCTGAAATAACGGTAATATTGAAAAATAACCTTTTAAGCTTCAAAATTACTTCGTTTCGGTTAGTATTTAGCCATTCCGCGCAAGTTCTCTTTCTCTCCCTCTCTTTCCACTCTAATCATTAATGGTTCTTTCCAAACCTTCTAGAATTTTAAACTGTTTTTCGAACCTAACGTTACTGTATTCTACATATAGCATAGAAAATTGCCCCCCCCCCAAAAAAAAAGAATCATAAATAACGGGACAAGAATAACACTACAAAGGTATAATATATTGTAGCTTAGTTATCGCATCAGTCTATAATATCGTTACTAACTTTCTATGACATGTAATAATACAGTTAAAATTGTTAGATTTAGAAAACAGTAATTCAAATTCAAGGAAAAAAAAATTCATAAGTCAGGAATGTTTTATGATTTTATTGTGAAAACATGACCTCTCTATGTAATGTAAGTAAAACGTTTTATTGCGTGTTGCTACAACAAAAATGACTGAAACAAACTAATTTAAAATAAATCATTGGAAAGCGAAGCAAAAGAAAGTAGAAGATTTCTAATTAAAATACTTAACCCTTAAAAAGGTATCACGGGGGGAAAAAGACCCTATTCCATGTAAACTATTTTTCTAATATTATTAAAAAACCGATTTACTAATAACTCTAATTTTTCCTGTAATCGCTTATGGCGTCAGTAAGGATACCGTTATCATAAAAAAAGTTCACTTTTGTTAAGTATTTCGTTGCTGCACAACAAAGAAAATTGATTTAGAGATGATATTTCACCCAGGTTACCGAAAGTATATTTTAAAGTTATATCGTGAAGCTTTAATTTGCTGTCAAGTATCATAGTTTTAATTTTTGTTTCTAGTAAGACAATTACAAACTGAGAGGCGAGGAAATAATTAGTTTAGAAGTGTTTTTATTCCTTTTTATTTAAATACCATGAAGAAATTTGTATTATATAGCGTTCCCAAAAGAGATGAAATGGGGAAAATTATGCGAGAAACGGAGTTATTTTAGCGATTATGAGGACAATGCAAACGATTATGAAGAAGAAGATGATGTGGAGAATATGATTATGTAGACTTAATTGATGACGAGAGAAAGTGCTGAAATTTTAAATGACGAAGAAATGCCTATTATTCGCTCTAGTCTTCGTAAAATAGTTCGTGTAATACTATCCAGTTTAGATGAGGATCAGCTTCTTCAATAAACTCCAAATCGTGGAAAGAAAACTAAATTAAATAGTAATATATTGTTTAATGGTCAGCCTGGTACCGTTATCCTTTTACCCAAGAAAGATATTCTAAAGGGTATATATATATGTGTGTGTGTGTGTGTAGCGCTTCCTATGTCATTTTTGACGTCATTTTGACTGCGGAGCTGTAAGGAGATTTGAAGAAAAGGAGCAAACGATCTTTTCTCCAATCATTTGCTTCGCAGATTCCGGATCTGTGAAGGTCGAGTTTTAAAGTTGTGAAGGTTAAGTCTTAAATTTGTAAATGTTAAGTCTTAAATTTGTAAATGTTAAGTTTGAAATAAATGAATAATTCTTTGCCCCTAAAAAAAAAACAAAACAAAAGTAAATATTACGAAAAAATCGTTTGCTTAAATGATTATGGAAGAGATTTGCTCTTGTGTGATTGGCAACAAAAACATTATTATTATGTGTTCTATGAATTATTCAATCGGTCTTTGATTGAAGATGTTTCTGTTTGCATTAAAATAAGTATTATTTAAAATCTCCAACATTTGAAGTTTCTTTACGTGGAAGGTCAGTGTGGCTAATTAATTTAATGGAACAGTTTTGTGCAGCTAAAGTGAAATGTTTAATGTAAAAGCTCTCCGGAACGACAGAAAAGTTGCTTGCATCCCGAACACCTTCTGAAATGAAATTATGGGGAATTGACGATTTTATCAACACCCTTCCCATAAGTTGGTGACCCGGAAGTGATTTGAACACGCAACCTTCTGATATATATATATATATATATATATATATATATATATATATATATATATAAATCGTCATCAAAGACGCCGACTCTTCACAAAATTGTTGCTAGGAGTGTGATAAAAAAAAGTGTTCCGTAACATGTGCTAACTTCATATGTAAAAAGTACTATAATAATATTTATAATAACTGTAAAAAATAAATTTTATAATTTTCATGAAATATGTAATTCTTATATAATATATCGAATCTCATTTACATGTCTTTATTAAATTTATGAAATAAAATTCATTTACTGGGATGAAATTACGTCCATGATTACGTGATTTTTTTAGATGATACTTTTTAGGGGTTAAATTGAGTAATCTTATTTCTCAAATACGATTTCTCATTTGACACTCTGGAGAAAAAAACACAGTATTCTCATGTTCGTATCAAGGCGGCGGCTGTCAAAGGCGAAGTATCAAGGGTGCGATAATAAATTCCTCATCTACATGTCTTTCGTAATCATTTTCACCCACTCTCTGCCATGTACCACTGAGTAGGAGGCCCAGAGCCAACTGTTGATGACGATGTTGTCTAAAGAATCAAATTTCTACAGCCGCATTTAGATTCCTGTGTAAACTTGATTCTATGTAATACGCCAAAAGATGACATAAAAACATACCGATGACACATATAAAATATTTGTGAAGTTTTCACGGTCAAAGAAAAGGTAAATATGGAATACGGGTTATTAGATCTTATAATCCAAATATGTTTTGAATACATGTTGTGGAATTCTAGTGTGTAGTTTAAAACGATTGTTTCAATCAAGCCAGGAAGATAAACGATTTATAGGAATAATTAACTTTTTAACGGCTTGGCCACATATGTGAACATTTAGTCTTTTATATAATTATAATTACTTCTTTTTATAAGAAAACAAAAATATGGTAGTAAATTATTCACTACAGAATCTCTTAACAAGAAAATTACAAATCTTATGGTTTAACTGCATTGATAACGATGAACAGTAAGAAATACGAAAATCGAATCAGACTGTACGGTGTAGGACATTATTCTTGAAAAAAGAATAATGTCCTATTGAAAAATCTTCTAAGAAGTCACGACAAAAATTGTGTAAGACGAACTCGTTACATTTATTAGAAATGTGAAGAACCTGTTCTTCCCGAATTTATTAAATCATTTCACTTGTAAATTACTATTAACGCTCAGCGGTTACAAATTTGGACGTTATGGGTTTTTTTAGTATCTTTATTGTGTGTTTCCTCCTTTTTTTTGAATTCTTATCAATATAAAACGAATAAATCACTCTAAAACAAAAAAAAATAAGTCATTTGTTTCTCATTATATAAAATCGTCCCTGAAGAGGGCAATATATTTTAGTTAAGTGTTACATATTTTTACTACATACTGGATACTTCTACAGCTATATTTAGAAAAGAGTTAATTCTGGATTCAATATGTTGTTTATCCTAATTTGACTAAAGTAACTTTAAAATATCATTTACACCTGTTCTTTTCCGTTCAAAAAGTTTTGAGAAACATTTAAAATTGATTAGTCTGATATAAATATCCGTAATTTGCTTAAATAAAATATGTTGAGAGTGTAAGAATTTAAGCAATGTAACTCTCTCACATGCACACATCACACACAGAATCACCGCCCCACAAAGTTATTGAAATTTTTTGAGTTGTAAATTTCATAAGTCAAGTAAATAGTGTAAAACGTGCAAACGAGTGTTATACAATATTTTTAAATTCAATTGCAGAATTCCACTCTCTGATTACTTCGAAACCATTGGTTTATGTGGTGATGAAAAAAATGTGCACAAGGTTGTAATAGAAATTTATTAGCATCTATAATTATTCCATTTTAATATTACACTTAACTGTGTGATAATACATACATTCATGCTAAATTAAAATGAATTCTATCTTAAAATTTGAATTTAACTTTTAAAAATATTTTCCTCCCATCCTTAACACAGAGAAAAATTGAAACGTTGCTATTCTCACTAACAATTACAAATTGGAACACAGATTACGCCTTTTATGAATATAAATAAACAAAAAGTAATTTGATATTAAATAAATAAAAATTATGAGGTTTTCATTGAAATGTTACAAAAAGAAAGAAGAGTTGGAAATCAAATATTGCTATATCTTAAGAAACGAATGTTTTAAGATAATACTAACACATCACCGATCGCTGTTATCGAAGATTGTAATCAGTCCACATTCACACTAATTCTAATCAGCTCAATGCTTTTTCACATACATCAGCGAATAAATTTACGAAGTAATCCGAGAGATAAGTTTCTGATAGTATATATATTTTATTGTAAAAAGAAAAAAATCTTTTTACACTAATTAATTAATTTATTAAAATTTAAATTGAGATAAATAAGTACTCTTATCACATGCACTAAACCGGCTTACTGTCAATATTCTGAATTTTGTTCAATGCAATTTTTCTTCAAATTGACTGCATTCACAGAACAGTTCTTAATGTTAAACTGCGTCTTTCTTAAGTTTTATAGAGGACAAAAAAAAAAAAAAATTTTTCTTGTAGCTATCTTTCTTCACTGGAAATGTACGTCATTCTCCAACGGCTTCCGTAGTTTTTGAGAGTAAAACATATTTTTCTTCCCTGGTTTCTTTTTCCGTTCATCTTTATGGACTCCACAACTGGGTTAAAGCTGAATCGCCGTAAAACTTTCCCCTACGCAGAGGAGCGATCAAGTTCAGTAAATATATCTTTAACACCTACCGTAAAAGAAACAAACATGCGTACTTACGGCAGCGTATACGTCAAATTTCCGTTTACAAATCGTTTCAATCGAATCTTAAGACTGCACATATTATACTCACGTGTATCGTTGATTGAGAGTTCCACAAATATCTTAACTTCGAAAAATAAAATGATTGATATCTGACGTTTGATTTCAATTTCATACAATGCAAGGCTTTATTCTTGGATTTTATTGCTTCTTTCTACAAATCCACAAGAAATGTATACTTGGATGTTATTGGATGCAGGGGTCCATATGCCTTGCTATCCTGAATCACATTCGTAAACAAAGTTATATGTATATTGATCTGGGTCTGCAGTAAAATTTCCTCTTAAACGTAATCGAGACATCAAAGCGTGTTATATCAACGGCGTCGAATTCGTTGATACTATTTTTTCCTTTTCAAATTATGCTGTAGATACAATGCGCTGCATATATATTATTAAAGTTATTTCAGGCTATATTTATTTGCTATTAAAAAATTTTAAAAAATTATTTTTTCAAAAAAATTGTAAAAATTTATACCGATTTTACGTTAGATTGATTTTGATTAAAAACAGAATAAGAATTTAATTACAAGCATTAAAATAATCTTTACCAAGTGTTAACAAGATTCTTTTTTTTACAATAAGAAGGATTTAGCAAATTATTAAAGACTGGATACAATAGATGTAAATGGAAGTATTTCGAGCATAATTACTTCAAATTAATTTTAAGAAGGAATTTACAAAATTCAAAAAAATAGATAAGAAATTAAAAAAAAAAAAGCAAGAATATCAATTTTTTTTTGCTCGAAAAAATTGTTACTATTCACTGCACTATTCAACACGGAAAAGCGCAATCCAATCAAATTATGGTTAAAATCGGGAATAGGGGATCCCCTAGGCGATTAGCGACTTTTTGGGGCGATAATGATTTAAGAGTGGCGATTTAGGTTATGGTAACCCTAAGCATACTCAATGCTTAAGTCACTCACGTTTGGCAACCTATCTAGGAAGTCGCCAAGTTTCGTCGACAATCGTCTTGGGGACACCCTATTCCCGACTTTAACCCAAATGGTTATTATTGTTATTATTTTAATAATAACAAAAAAAATTGTATGAAGTTTTGATTCTGATGAGTTCTTCCGCTATTGCGTTCAATATGCGATGTGTAATTTTTAAATTCAAAAAATGCATAAGAATTTTTTTTAAAGCATTTTAATTATTTTTAAGTGGTCCTTGATTTTTATCTTCGGCTTGAATAAAAAAAAATGTACTCACAATTTACAATGGTAATTTTATTTTCTGACGATATAGTGTTTGTTATAAACACTTCTAAATCACAGATTCTTCTCACTTAGAATCTGAAAACAGGCATCCATAATGCGTTATTTTTTGAGGAAAAAAATTCACAAATATTACGAAAGATGAGTGTTAAGAAGACGAAATCTGCTTCCTTCGTATTTGTTGATTTTTTTAAAAAACGGGACTGGAGCCAAACAACCGAGAGTTACGTAACTCTCAAGATATACGCGCAAAACGTCTGGTATAAACATATGCTTTTTTAAGAAAATAAACGAGCGTATTGTATATTTCTTTACTTCATAAAATGCCCCTCTTTAACCGGTTTTTCTTCTTTATTTTAAAATGAAAGCGGCTTGTTGAAAAGAAAATGCAGAAAATGAGTTTCGGAATCATTTTAAAAAAAAGTACTTCTAAATCTTTTTCTGCCAGCAGATTTTTTTTGGGTCATGAATATATGATATGAACAGGAAGAGTTCGTTGAATATATTTACTGTTGATAAGTATTAAGCTGAGATTTCAATGGGTAAAGAGTCCTCCGTTTAAACTATCTTATAATTTTCTCTAATTTCCCGAATTATATTAACTATTTTTTTACCCGTTTTAATTATAACTGAATCCTTTTACCGTTACTGATAATTTGATTTAACTATGAATTTTTACCGATTGACCTTGGGTAGGGAAAACTATTCAGAAATGAATGATAATCATTATAGTCCAATTGAAATAACTTTTTGTTGAGAATATTTTCGGCAGTGCTGATAAATTCCCAATGAAGCATTTATAAAATATGATTAAAACTGTTCTTTGCAACCAACAGATACTAATTTTTTTAAAAAAAAACATTTATTAAACTATTCAGTTTTATATTAGAATTAAAGCAAACGATACAATAAGCATTGAGTTAAACCAAAAAAATAAATATCGATGTGGACAATAACAGATGATGTTTCGAAATTCTTGGGCAAAAATTTAAGGGGTGATAGAAAGCATCTAAACAAGTAATTTTCACTGCACGATGCATTGGCGGAGAGCAAGTGGTGAGTGCTAAACGGCGCTGTGATGGAAAGCATAAAGCGCGAGTTTTCTTATACATCGTTATTTCTACCGTGGATTTCGGGAGGCATGACGACGTACAAAAGTCAGGAAAAGGCCAAGTCTAAGAAATCCATGGTCGTGATGACGATGTGTAAGGAAACGCTTTATGTTTTCCATTACGGCGCAGTCTAGAGGTTCACCACTTGCTGTCAGCCTATGCATTGTAAGGCAAAAATTGCTTGTTTATGATGTTTTCTACCATCCCTTGAATTTTTGCCCATGAGTTTCGAAAGACCCTGTATTATTTTTAGATATTAAAATTAAAGCAAACAATAAATTATTAAATTGAACATTTTCTAATGTAATTCGGCTAAATGTAAGTATTACTGTCGCAAAATAAAAACAAGTCACGTACCTTTCATACTTTATTTTGAAAAATGGTCGGGTATCAATTAATATATTACCTAACACAATAGTCCCTTTGGAGGTTAAAGAAGGTTTTATGGTTTGCTAAAAACGTTGCATAAAACTTTTCAATATTTCTCTTATATATATTTTTGAAATAGCGTTTTTTTTTAAAATTTTTTTTTTATATATTTAATATTTCGCAATGTATGTACCATAAATTTATTTATATGGGTTTATACTTTTAGTTATTATAATATAACTACTAAAAATTCAATTACTTATTAAAATCCAAATACTTATGAACCGAAATACTGGCTAACCGAAAGCATTCCAGTTGGCAAATTCATATTTGCGCGCCATGCAGAACTTTTGTCCCTTTCTGCTAAACGAACCTTGTGACTTAAGGATACCAGGACATGTGGGGGGAAATAAAATACCGAATTTAAGACTTTCGTTTTTGTGGCATTTATGTCTTAAAATTAATCGTATTTTAGGATTTTTTTTTTGTGTGTGTCTAATACTTTAATTATTTTATTGAACTATAAAAGTATTTTTTTTTTGGTCAAAAAGTTTTACTTTCTTTTTGAATTGAATATGGGCATGATTTTTCATTTTTCTTTTTCCATATAAAAAAAAATATTTCTTAAGATTTGAGCATTGCTTAGAGAAAATTAATCTGGTTTTCACTAAATGCCTATGTACCCTTTTTAGAAGCATAAAAAATTTGGAACCATAATAGTTTCTTTAAAATGGCACATAAATACATATTTGTCTCAAAGATCACGTCCATATTCAACTGAGAGGGGGGAAAAAAGCGTTTTGACAAAAAAAAAAAACTTCTTGTACAGTTCTATAGAATTATTAAAATAACATTATTAAACACACACAAACTGTAAGCTCTACTAATAGTATAAAAAGATATATATCACAAAAACGAGGATTGTATCCCACAACTCTTTTATGTCCTGATACTCTTCACCTCGCACCATCATCTTTAGAGTTGCGTGAGCCTTCGTTGTCTTATTTTATCGTGTGATTAATATCACTTTTTTTAATTTCATATTGCTCCTACGCCCCTGGTATAATTTTCTCCCCATAAATGATCGATTATATGAAAAATCTGTTAGCCAAATACATCCAGTTCCCGATAGTTTCAGGTAATCCTTCTTCTACTGTAATTAGGTACGATTCATTAAAGCGCCGCCATTTATCACCAAGAATAAAAATATTAAATTAGATGACATCAAAAGACAAAACATGGGTACTTCACTGTTATAGTGGTGCCCATCAATTTACTATTACGCCAAGGACATCGCCAAATTCGCGAAGCTTACCTTGCGATACAACCTACCTAGACGATATTTCTTAGTCGTTAGGCGATTCACCGTCGGGCACCGCTATAACGGGGAAAAACCAAAATATGAAAAGATAGTGAGATTAAAAATAGGTATCAAAAATCACATGTCTGGATATTTGACAAGTTTGGTAGCCCCCTTTGACGCACTCGCGGTTATTTTCGACTCTAGATCATTTTTTGTATAGTTATTTTCGAAATAATTTTGATAAAATAAGGCATTATTAAGAAATGTTAATGGATATGAATATTTCATTTTACATACTAATTATTTTTTACAACTGAAAATATAGTAAATTCAGAAACACATTCTTATCGAAATCATTTACAGTTCCAGAAAAAAACGGTACTCTTCCATTTTGCCGGCGTAAATCTCGCTAAGCAGACTTTATTGGCGATAACGCACAGTTACACATATTCCGTTGGGCGTCGGTTGTATGTTTTTTGGCGACTTTATCACTTGCGCCGGCGAAATGGAAAAGTACCAAAACAGCTGTGTCATTCCAACATTAAATATATATATATATATATATATATATATATATATATATATATATCTTTTCATACTTTTCCTGAATCCTATTGTTGACTTACAATAAAATTGCATTTTAAAAAATAATTGGTAGAACATTTTAACATTTTAAATTTTCATCTCATGAACAACTTGTGCATTTGCTATTCAGGGGCTGTGAACTGGCTAGTCAAAAAAACTCTTATTTTTGTTAAAACTGCCTGTGTGTTAAAAAACGTAAATCTGATCTGAAATTGGAAAGAAAAAAGCCAATTTTGGCATTTCCACGAACTTAACTGATTCTTTCTGTTTCTAGAGCCCAAAGATATATTTTTTAAATTTTGCATTTAAATGCTGTGTGACTGGCAATTCTTGGCAACAAATTCTTCCTCACAACAAATTAAACGGTCGATAACTTATCGGGCGAAAGGATCCAGCTACATTTTTAAAAGATTTGATTATAAATACAGTTTAAAGAAAACAATTTTGAAAAGAATTAAAAGAATCAAGTTGTCTTTCGAATCATGACGACTCGTGGATCAATTTTTGTAAACTATGGTGAGATCTTTTGACAACCTCAGTCCTACAGCAAGAACCTAGTCCTGCTCCTTAAAAAAAGAACAGGACTAAATGGTGTAGATGCATTTCTTGAAGTATTTTTTTGGCCTTGTAGTCTTCATTTCTGAAGTAGTTTTTCTTTAGAACCTTTTAGAATTCTTTTAAATGAATGAGAAAAATGCCTTGGCCAGACAGATAGTAAATATTTCAAAGCTGTTTTTCTTCAATGAGATTCCACTTCGATCGATACTCTTAAAAAAACCTTTGAATGTTCCCTGATTAAGTTGAATAGATCTACCAATCTATGCTGTTTATTTGCTTAACGATTTTAGAGGCAGTCACGATTCGTACCATGTCAGCAAGTTATCGTCGAATGACGGTCATATCATTTTATCTCAACTTCAAACAGTTCAGAACACTCAACTTTGATGCATAGGTCACCGGAATGGAGGCCATCGACGAGTCTGCTTCTGTACAGACTTCGCTGGAAGAACTGTTAAGATTTTCTGAGAGAACAAATGATTTACACTGATACTGTTTCTAAGATTTTTTCTTAGGAAAATTTGTCATTTTCAACTACGATCCTTTAAAGAAAAGCAGTTTCTACTGGAGAGCATTCCAACTGGTAATGT
>BMAW01027133.1:0-17647 GCA_019974015.1 Nephila pilipes | reverse complement strand
ATTTATCCATGATATTGCATTTACATGAATAAATTGTATCTAATTAAGTAACAGAAAGTAACTGTCGTTTCATTCATGAATAATGTATGTGTAGTTTGTTCTGAATTACTTATACATCTGGGACTTCAAAGACGCAATGAAATGTTTTATATTTGTTATTTTAGGACTGTACTGATATCAATGGCTATTATGGCAATAAGGTTTCTTTTTCTAAAATGGAATTAATTAATTAAATCAATATAAATTAAATAACTACAGTTCACTGTCTCTTTTGTTTTGAATTAGAGTATTTTATCTTAAATATAATTACTTATTTCTTCGCTAATATTACATTTGCTTAATTAATCTGAGTTTCGCTTCTTACATCTGCATCTTTATTTACAATAAAATTATAATCGTGTAATACTTTTCTATTTCATTGAACAATATTTCACAGGATGCATTTTTATTTAAAATAAATTATAAATAAAAGTACTTAAAAATTGCATTTCAATTGCTTTTAGAGAGACAAATATAAAAATTATTAATACTTTTTTTATTAATTTAATTTTTTTATTTGTAAATTTTTCTGCCATGTTAAATAGATTTGTTGTCATTGTGCATGAAAAGTCCTAGTAGAATTTTTCTAAGACAATCTATTCATTTTTCGGAAACTCTTTGCAAATACAATAAACATTCTTTTAACTGGAAACAATTAACGTAAGCATATAAATTTGCATTAACTTATATGCTAAAACTGATATATTTTGAGTAGTGATGAAGTAGTGAGCTGTGAATGAGTAGTGATGAAGTTTATAACGCAAGAGCCAGACATGCTACGCGGAACAAGATGTTACTCAGACTTAGGCGTTTGAAGAAATGGAAGAAAAAGATGCAAATTGGTTGACAAGAGGGAAGACTGAAAATATAAGTGTATATCCCGCACTCTCGGTATATACTAACGATCAATTAATCTCTAGTATATAACGGGGGTACATCACCCATGTTTACCAAAGACAGTATACCCTAAAGAAAATAAAAAAGTTCATTATGGTGACTCGGGTGGTGATACTGGAACTTATCTGAAGAAGATAAGTCCCTGGGGCCATTTCATTATATAAGAAAACTAAAAAACAAAGTAATTACAACGAGGGATATATGAAATGATAATTAAAGGCATTTATTGTAATAAAGAGTATCGTATTTTAATGTTCGTATCAAATTTTTTTATAACCCTGCATAGTAAAAATTAGATATGAGTAAATTGATGCCGAGTTTTTTTTTTCTTTTATTTTCAGGAAAAAAAAAATAAACTATGGAATTCTAAATGAGCTGATGTTTCATATTAGAGTAAAACTTCATTACGTTTTGAGGAATACTATGTGTGACACTTCAAATGCTTCAAAGGGAAAGCAGCACTAAAAATGTCACTAAAAATTCAAAAACAGCATTTGCATATCAGTACAATAAATATCTGCAAAATTTACAATACCTTATATGATGAGCTGATCATTCTGGTTACTAGGGACCTATAATGATTGATGCTTTTAAAAAGAAAAAAAAATACTCCAATTTTTGTCTTCAAGTGCTTCTACCACATTTTCAAATTCTTCATTACAAATATTCTGCATTAAAGAAGATATCTGATTTTTTATCTGCGATTTATTAGTCTTTATAAAATGCAGAACATTTGTAATTAAGAATTTGAAAATGTTTTAGAAGCACTTCAAGAAAAGAATTGAACCACTTATTTTCTTTTTAGGAGCATCAGTCGTAGTAAAATTCGTTGAAAGGTTTTATCAATTGTTGTTTTAACAATGTAATGGAACTTTGCTTTCCTTTTCACTGTTGCTGCTGAACTTAGAAAACCACTTAGACCATTGATCACTTAGAAAACCAAGAACAATTTCGCAAAAACAGAAAGAAAAAAAAAAGGAATATTTAAAAACGAATTTAGTTTCTTATTTCTTTACCTGGTATTTTTTTTATACGAGAATTTCATTTTTGGAAAAGTAATACCTTTTGCTCGAATTTCTAATGCAAACATATTTACAAATGTATCTTAAAAAAAGAAGATACAAGGAAACCATGTAAAACCTAATACCATCGTTAATTTTGTATGGAAAGCCACAAGGTTACACAATCAAATAAATAGAAAATCATTCACAAAGCATAATATACTTCTTTTATTCAGATATTCGAATATTCGATATTTAACTGTAACCTACTTAATGCGCAGTAAATATTCCCTATACGTGTATGATTTGACGTTTCGAATAATAAATTCCTACTTCTCATCATTTATATTCGAGGATTTAGGTGTACTCAAGTTGAAAATTCGAGTCGTGAACCCTACGTAACACATGGATCAATAAGTCCCGAGACTGTGCGGTCGTTTTTTTGCGATTTCCTCCTTTAAACGCACCAGCAAGTCAATATAATAATCACTGTTGAACGATTTACCTTTTTCGAGGTAGTCAATGAAAATCACGCCATGCGTATCCCAAAAAACTGACGCCATGACTTTGCCAGCTGACTGCTGCGTTTTCGGACGGCTTTCGCCAGCTGTGCGCCACTGCCGCTTCGACTCTGGAGTGTAGTGATGTATCCATGTTCCGTCCATGGTCACGTAACGACGCAAGAAATCTTTTTTGTTGCGAGTAAATAGCGATAAACAGCTTTCTGAACCATCGACTCGTTGCTGTTTTTGTTCCATCGAAAGCAATCGCGGCACCCACTTGGAAAAAACCTTTTTCATGCTCAATGTTTCATGAAGGATAGTAAATACACTTCCATATGATATCTGTGTCATCTCAGCAATCTCACGGAGCTTCACTTTACGATCTTTCATTATAATTTTTGTCACTTCACTCACATTTTCCGGTGTAACGGCTTCCACAGGTCTACCCGAGCGTTCCGCGTCATTTGTGTCGGTACGACCACGTTTAAACTCGGCAAACCACCGACAAATCGTTGCTTTTGATGGACAAGAGTCCGGGTAACATTTTTCAATCCATTGTTTCGCTTGCACGGTATTTTTACCCATTAAAAAACAATGTTTTATCAGAACACGAAACTCGGTTTTTTCCATTTTTTAAACAAACTACAAAACGACTTTACTCCAACCTCGATAACTCAGCTGTTTCTGGTCCGATCGACTTAAAATATTGACACGTTTCAAGCAAAGGTTAGTACTCTAGAAAGATTTGGTTACTGGTTTACTACGAGCGCCATCTCTGGGTTAGTCTCGGAACATATTGATCAATGTGTTATACATCTGAATTTACACCACAGCTCATTGCTCAACCCAGTTCCAATACCAATGTTTCACTTGATAATTTCCGTTTACTATCTATTATGCACTGAGCTATCATTCTCAATATTAAATTTTCGTTCCTTATTTTTGCATCTTCTCAATCCTGTTCATTTTCTATAACGAATTTAATCTTATCTATAGGAGTTATGTTTCATTTATTGATAGGAATTTTGAATTGAAGACAATTTCATACAAAAGAACCTCAGGTAGTGAGTTGAAAGCAAAATTGTTATAGGCCTCATAGCAAAAACTATGTTCCATAGACTTGAAGTATCGTGAAGAATTTGTATATATTTGACAATTAGTTTTGTTATTCTTTTATCAACAATAATTAAAAATATTTTCATACTTTAACCATAACAATTCATTATTTTCAAAGTACAAGTAATAGATTTTAAGCCAAAATATAAAATATTTGATAAGTAAAATAAAATTCTATTGATAATTAAAATAAAATTCTATTGATAATTAAAATAAAATTCTATTGATAATTAAAAAAAAATATTATTGACAGAATCTAAGTTGATCCAATCGCTTATTAACCGCCAGATACTCATCTGCTTCTTAAAGAAAAAGAAACCAATATTGTCAGACTTCCTTCAATTCCCATTCGTGGAAGCCCATTCACAATTCATGGTCATCCACATCCCGAAATCCCATTTCCATCAAAACTCATCCTCTTCATTTCCTGCAGCCAATTGCAGGGACCGTCTTAGAGGGATTGGTCAAAAGATGTGACCGGAAAAGAGCATCCCGTAAAGATGTCAGTGGGAAAGGCTCGTTTCCGATCGATCGGTCTTGTTGGAGGGAGGATGAACGTCATGAAATCGTTTGGCCACCCCCTGAGACATTAGAGAGCAGGTGGGTGGGGACAATGTCAAGAGAAAGGATCATAGGGGTGTAAGGACGATTCCTATAAATAGAAGCATGTTGAGAAAATTAGAAGGCGTGTATCATACGAAAAGGGATGTTCGAGGAAATTCGATTTGGTTGCGTATTTGAATTAAATGCAATGTCGGTGATTGAATTGCATAAGAATGAATGCAGAACACAGGGAATACAACGCAGCATTTGATTGGTAACATAGATTAAGGTTTCGGTAGTGAATAAATTACGGGAATTTATGAAGTGCTCTTATCTATGACAGCATCTAATGAACGAAAGAACAGTATTTTTAAATTTCAGACGGAAAAGGTTTTAAATTAGCACTCCAATATGATTATGCGTTTTGAAAAATATATTGAATAAAAATGCCAAAAGAATAAAAAAAAAAGAAGTTATAATTCAATCTATGTCAATATGCATAAATATAATAATGAAATGTCTAATTCTCTTAAAAAACATCTCAGTAGCCAATTTTGTTTCTTTCCAATGCTTGTGAAAGTTAACTCTAGAGTCAAGAAACATTGATTCAAAATAGGATCTGCTCAAGAATTTATATAAAGTTATGAAACTTTATTATTATGTTAAAAAAGTAATATCGTAATGCCTTTCCAGAAAAATATTTGTTTATAGTGAATTATTTATATACCAGAAAATGAAATGACAGTGTAATTTTGTTTAAATATATTTTTTTTTCATAAATTTTTAGAGTTTGTTTTTACTTTCGAATTGAATTTATATTTGCTTCTAAAAATGAGCAATTAATTAGTATATAGGGAAATGTAATTTGTGGTATGTTAATAAATTTTAGTAAGTAAACATTTTGCTTGCTTTATTGTTTCATATTTTACCTTTCATCTGAATGAAACCTTTATTTTTTTTTTACATCGAGAAATTTTATTGTATTTCAGTACAATAAAATCTTCTATTTAGATCAACATGTTTACTTCGATTTCCTAGTAAATATCTTAACATATAAGTTAACCCCATTTTAACAAAAGGATGTTAATGAATTTATGTGTAAGAAATAAAGAAAAAAGTTTTGCTTGAAAGAAATACTAAATTTATGATTAATCACGGTTAATATATTGAAATTAATAATCCTTTTTATGTACTTTTTAAACCGCACATCCAGCAACTTTTACGAGCACAACAATGCAGTACAAAAGAACATGAGTCAATCTAGGTGAAACTACTAAGTTTTGAGAACATCTGAAGTTTATTTTATATTTAGAAAATGAAATTGAAAAATTCAACATTTTCTTTAGTGATATGGGAAGAAATTCGTATTAGAATTCTCCCTTCTACACTCCGGGAATTCCCTTATCTGGCTCTGCCCAATAATATGGCATTTATTCAAAGTCAAACAAGCCTTAGAGTCATTATTTTACTTCTTCTTCAATGGAATAATGTAGGTAGTAAATAAAAAAAAAAATGAAATGGGCTTTGCTAATTTCCTTTCAACGTGTCCTAACATATCAAGATGTATTCTTGTTATAAAAGGTCTTCACCTTTGGTAGTGAGTTAATTCAAAGGCGTAAGTGTTGAGTCTTTATAGTGGGTAATCATCTTTTCAATCTATGTTATATAACCGGTGCATCGAAATTAATATTAATTAGCGTAACGTAAGCGTGATTCAGGGCCGGAAACTTAACAGAAGCAATTATTATTAAGAAAAGAAAATACTCTTTTGAAATTCCGAATACATTTTTATTTTCACAAGCTAAATATTCTAAAGTATAAAAATGTCGCCAGTTTTAAAAACAAAAGGAATAAAAAAGATGATTCTTATATTAAATTATTCACAAAATTAAATTTGAAAAATAAGAGTGAACGATGCATTGTTAAAGTAGATAATAAAATTCTGTTTGGAAACTAAATTAAATGCAGACATTAGATTATTAAATTAAACATATCTTAATGTAAACGTACCATAAACAATCTTATTAGGATGTCAATCTCTTTAACCTAACAGCAAGTATTTTTTAGTTTATGCAAATGTATTTTTGTTGATACCTAATCTCAAAACAACATGCTAGCATGTGCTAAAAACTGTACACTTTCTTTAGTATTAGTTAATTCTCGGTATGGCACTTTATTTCTGTATACTCTCCTGAATTTTATACAATAGTGCATATCTCTATCGGTTCCTATTTGATATTATTCCTTATTTTCAAATCATCCGGTGCTTTGGGAAACCTGACAGTTTTCTAGTACGATATCTGATGGATTACAGAGAGAGTACCGTATTGATTTTGATATTCCATTGCATTTTTATTTCAATAATTTCTTCATATTGATTCCAATTACAAAAGTTCCCTATTTTCTTCTTATTATTGAAACGCTTTTATGTATTTTACTTGGTGTGTGTGTGTCATTAAATTTTCGATCTGTAATTTAACCAACTTCCCATGAAGCTAGAGCTCCGAAACTTTGGGAATCATTCTTACTCACCTAACAATGCAATATTTAGACATTTGCCACAAGTTTTAACTAATACTTTCTTTCATAACGCAGTTTAGCCCAATCACTTGGCGCGATTTCAAAAATTGGCACCAAAATTGGCGGGATTTTTTTTTTTTGTCTCAATGTTAAGTCCATAAAACGGAACAGAGTAGCCACATTTGGCAAAATACCGCCAAATAATTCTTGTCGCCATGGGTGGTAGGGTTAAACTGCATTCCAACCATTTAATTTACCAGATGAATTAACTAATTTTAGTTAGTTTTAACGTTTTTATGTATTTCACTTGGTGTGTGTCTGTCTGTGTGTGTATCAGTGTGTCATCAAATTTTCTATCGTTAATTTAACCAACTTCCCATCAAGCTAAAGCTCTGAAATTTTGGGAACCGTTCTTACATGCCTAACATTACAATGCCTCTAGATATCTGCGATCAATTTTAACTAATATTTGATAATTTTTTTAATGAACTTTGATACTATATAAAAACGTCGGTTTTCGTCTCGAATTATTTAGATACAGAAATATTTTTTCACCAGCATTTTTTTAATGTCATGGTATATCTCTGTATCAGTAATTTAAGCAAATGTTATGTTCATAAATACTAATTTTATAAATTGAGCTCAAATAACACAACGCTACTGCTTAATTTTGCCACATTTACTCTTCATACGATACATTCTTTTCAACTAATATAAATAGTAAATAAAATCCCTTGCTCAACAGACATAAATTCCCTATAAGTCTTAAGAAGTTCTGAAATCCGTGTAAAAAATAAATAATAATCTGCAAATAAAACTGCACGACCTAAATATATCTCAAAGTCTGTGAAATCCCCTTGGTGATTCTGTTATGTTGAAGTTTCTGTTAAAATGTAAAAAGAACACTGTATTTTGATACATAATTGTTTCAAAAATAGTTTAGTTTTTCTTTGCATAATATCATAACTTATAAAGTATTGCATATAAAGTCTTGTCCATTACCCTTGATTCTGCACTTATTAGCAACTAACATGAAAATATGAAAGGAAAATTAAACTGTGAATTGAAATCTGATTAAGTGTAGACTGAAAAGGACTTGAACCTTCCCTGTCACGTTTGCTATATAAAAAAAAAAATGCATTTGATTACAGGGATAATTGAGTCAGAGAGGGAGGTAAGAATACACTTAAAGAGGGAATATTGCAACTTATTAAGTGTATCTATTGTTCCTTCCTTACAGAAAATGAAGCAGTTCAGAAATTGAAAACTGTATGACAAAATTAAAACATAAGTTTTCTTCATGGTCGTCAATCTCTTATACAATATAAGTAGGATAAAAAATCATTTGTGTTATTAACCCCTTGCCAGTGTCACCCTTATCCAGTTCGGGCAACTACTACGTGCAGAATTTGTGATGCCCGAACTGACTTCGGGCAGGAGAAAAACTAACGTTTCTATTTTGTGAAGCCCGAGCTGAGTTCGTTTCTAACTTAGGATACTTAATTCACTATTTTCTCAATAGATGGCATTAGTGGGCCTAGTTTTTCATCGATTACGACTTCGGTCGAGGGAGGAAAAATGTAGGTTCTGTCAGATAAACAAAGAAACACTTGGATTGATAAACAAATGCAGAGTTTCACTTTCTCGTTTAGTTTTGGTTGCTTTTCAGTGAGAATTTTTGCAAATAATTTTCTTTTTTCACAATGTCCGATTCAGACACCGATGTGGAGTACAGTTTAGGTATTTTTAATTAATTAGGTATTAATTTTAATTAATTAATTAATTTTTAATTAATAGGTATATTTAAAATTTTATTTTTATAATAAAAAAAACTATTTTCTAACCTTTATAATAATATAAAGAACAAAATTAGACAGTCAAAAAAAAATTCCATTTTCGGTCCATTTTTCTGAAATTTATGTCATATTTAAGGGGTTAATAAAAAAGAAAACCATTTTAAAATTTTATTACTAAGTGTTTCAAACATAATGAAGAAAAAGTAAAATTGGATTTTTAAAATAATATTAAAACAGTAATTAAACACCTTCTATTATTTCAAAATATAAAAAAATACATTTGACTTAGTAAATTTATTTTTCAATTACTATATTTTTCTCCCAACAAAGTGATATTTAGTTAAGTCGCATAGGATTTTGTTGATTCGTTGATTTGTATTCTTCATCGTAAAACAATTGCTATTTTATATGACTAACATACAATCAATTCTATGTTGAACCTTTCTCCTTCACCTAGTTTGATGTGTGAAGAACCCTTTTTTTTTTTTTTTTTTTTTTTGCTTTACGTGTAAACACCATAAGTCGAAGAAAATCGTAGTTTGAAATTCAATTACCTATAATTTTACTATTAAAAATTGTATTCAAATTAAGGGTCGATATATTGTTTATTAACGATCCTCTGGGAAGCAGTGTGTGAATTATTGGTGACGGTGATCGTAATTTTGAATCTTGATCAAGTAACGATTACGACACCTGAACTGGCACTTTCCTCTCCAAACGTTTCACCACGCCAACAGGTGGATTTGGGGTTTCGGCAAGCGTTAACGTGCTTCAACTCCACTATACAATTGGTATTAAGTGGTATTGAACCCACGATTCGAAAACAACAGCGCTGGCCGCGAGTCCACGACCTTGTCCACAAGGCTACCGCGGCCACAAGGAAAGGCTGAACATCAATCATAATGATACGATATTAGAACAAAATTTACAAATATTCTCCCAAAGTACAATACTCCTACTAGAACCCAGAATATAACTATTATAACCCTGAAAATAATACGATGTTTGTATGTATTCTGACAACTTACAGAAAATTATTTGATGTCTGTTATTTGAATGGAATAATATAGGTTATCAACACAAAACTTTATATATTTTTGTAGTTACATGTTACACTGCCTTGCTGCCACAGCTGATTCACATTAAATCTGTTGAGGTCCAAAGGCCCCTCTTTAGTCTGATGTGGATGCCAGGAGAGTGGGGTACCAGCTCAGATATCGTCACTTGACCGAGGCTCAAAATTACGGGATCCGTATACAATAGTGTTGCTTCTGGTGCGACGTTAATAAAACCAACCTACTGGTTATACTACATGTGTCACTTCATTTGAGAACACTGTAAAAAATTTTATTCAATAATACTTAGAATTGGTTGCCAAAATGATTTATTTGTTATGATTTTTGAGTAATTTTCCATTTTTGAAAATCCAGTGGGGCTCTGATCTGAATATCTGTCTGATTACCAAAGGATATATATTGTATTTACAAATGTATTCGTACCAACCAATATTGTTATATGTATTCAAAGAAAACATTAACAAAGGACCTTCAAATGAAACCCAATTTGAATCACAATTTTGAATGAATGTTTTTGTATGTTAGAAAGTATAAAAATATGTGCATGTCAGCTCTCGTGTGAAATATACTGAAGAAGTATTTGCTATTCCTGCCGGAGGCAGATGTAAATAGGGGGAATAAAATATCCGTCTACAAAAACTGGCGAAGAGAATATGTTTCAATTTAGTCAGAATAAATTTTGACAAATTTCATTCACCATTTCTCTAGAAAATATACTAAGGCTTTTCCAAAGTGACTGGCAACAATGGATGTAAGACTATTCTGTATACAAACTACCATTAAAACGTGATAAGTAGATTTGAATGCCTATTTAAAATGACATAATTTTTTCTCTTATTAGTATAAAAATTATTCTTTTCAAGCTTTATCTTAAGACACATAGCGTATAGTTTAATGATAAGCCGCATTTTAAACATTATATTAAAATATATTTAGAAATTTTCTTTCCTGTGTATAAGGTGTTGCAGAATTTATGATATACACTTAAAAGGAGTTTAGAGCCCATAGAACAAATATTTTTTTCCATATTGTTGCACGATTTCAAGTATTCTGTCTTGATAATTACCAGAAATATACATAAAAAGCTAAATTGTTTGATTACTGTACTTTAAAAGTGCGGTTCATATCCAAATATTAGTTCTATAACGTCTGTAATTATCACTGAACATTCCGGTTAACGTGATATGATGATCTCTTTTATGTACACATTATATTTTTATTCACAGTTGTAATATATACTTATTCACAGCAACAGCATTCATTTTTATTCACAACACATTATTTAAGTAAAATAATATGCTGGGATGTGTATCATATGATATTAAAAAAAGACATGTTTATCCAATATTATTCAAATGGATTTTGAGATTATGAAAGTTTCTTTCAATTTGCAATTATCTGTGCAAATTTTAAGATTCACCGAATATCGTGGTTCACAATATTTTCCCAATTATATATATTTATCACATTGTAACTTTAATATACCTCTTAAAGTTATAATTTTCAAACTGAGCAATGCCTAAGAAATATAACTTTTATTCTTCAGATTAGTAAGAAAATCAAAACTAGAATATTTAAAGGAGTTTTAAAATTTTTAAATGCAAGTCAAGTACTGTAACAGTTAAAATATAATACATATTTTATTTTACCCATAATATTTTGAATGTAAGCAAAGAAAGAAATGAACTGAACATATAAATTTTTGAATTATTTCTTTCGTTAAACGTTCGCATAAGAATAAAAAGTTTTTGAACATGGAATTATTAAAGCAAACGATTAAATATTTATTTGTTTATATTTTTGATTTTTTTTTATAAGATAGCTAGATTTCATTACAAATGATAAATGCATTGATCTTATTACAAAGTGCTGCTAAGTTCTTTACATACTAGATTTGAAATAAACCTGATATCAAGAGAGGACAAAAATTCTTTTATTTTTTTGTCAAGTGAATCAAGCAAAAAACATTTTATGAGTTCTCTATTTATGCTAAAAATATATACAAATATTTAATATTCAGAAATTTAATTTATCAAAAATTCTAAAAAATTCTAAAGAACAGAATTTAAAATGTATCAAGGCATAAATAGAAATTTTATTTATGTCAGTATGAAGTATTTTTCATATATATATGAGAAGTAGAGATATAATAACTAGACTGAACACTGCTATTGCAGAAGTACAAAATGGCAGCGTCTTACAAATATCTAGCGTGAAGTATTTTCTTTCGAATGCAGTATCTATCATTTCTGTGAACATATTAGTATACCAGCAACCTTCATTCGCATTATAGTTATTTTTTTCACGGAAAAATAATAAATAATTAATGAAGTGTTGAGAAATATCGCTTAAAACTGCGTAAAACTTCTAGTGTACCTCATAATTTATTGAAAGAAGACTATGGCAAATAATGCTTATCACGTTCACGTGTTTTTGAGTGGTTCAAATGTTTTAAAGACGTCCGAGAAGAAGTTGAAGAGGATTCTTGTCCTTGTCACCATTCCACATCAAAAACGGATCACAAAATTGAAAAATTCAGTAATCTGGTTAGACCTGACCATCAGTTATGCATTCGTGCTATTGTTGAAATTATAGAAATTAACAAAGAGACCGTACCGCAAATTTTTTCACCAAGACATTGCGTCGGATTCTTCCACGTTGTCTATCAAGATGTTTCAACCCAAGTACATAATCACAGTGTTAGATAATTCATCTTATTCGCAGGACCTTGAACTATGCGACTATTATGTGTATGATAAAGAGAAATCCAATATATATATATATTGAATTCACCTCAACATTTTGTCCGAAAAGGAAAATTATTCTTACATTTCTGCATGAAATTTCAGACACATGTTCTACCCGTTTCTTTCTTATTTTTACTTCCCATTTCGATGTATAGGGTAAATAATTAAATCTAAAAGTCAATAAACATATTTGTATTAATTGCAATGGAAAACAATTGTACATTATTTGTATTTTTTACTCACAACTGTGAATTAGGTTTTCTGATAGACGATTATAAAAGAAGAAAAGATAATTTTCAGGTAAAGCAGGATTATTTTAATTGCAGAAATGATTGTTCGAAATACTTAAAATTATTAGAAATTTTAATTTTATTAATATTTCTCTATACTTATAAACGTAAGACGAACAAAAATGTACAATATTACAATCGATACATTAATGCAAAAATATACATTTAAACTTTTTCTTAATCAAATCTGTGAAGAAACTTATTCTGTTGTGGGGTTAAAAAGTTTGAACTCCCTAAAAAGTTTCATGCATTTTTTTCTCCTATTATCTGCCTTTAAATAAGCACATCCTTTGACAAATTTACAATTAATTTTATTGTAATAAGAGATACGATATAAATTTAAATTGGGTTTTAGTTTATATTTAAATTGCATTAATTAATTATTAATGTAAAATGAATAAATAAAACTCGACACCTGATTTCTGGAAACAGTTGGGGGCGCATTACCTTTCAAATCTATGGTAGAAATGTAAAGCAAAAAGCCGTAATTTCATTCTATTTGAAATAACAACAGAAAGCCTTATCATATAATCAGAGCAATTAGCACAAGAAATTTATCACGATAAAATCTTGTTAAAAACTTTTTTTTATTATTAATATATTTTAATTATTTTTTCAGCTCATTAAGTTTACACAGAAGTGTTACTTTTAAATATGATTGAGAATATCAGTATTTGTGAACAAATCTTGAAGAAATAAATAATATATAATACTAATATATTTATAAATAATTTATAAGTACTGAGAAAACGTTTTTGTTTTGCAAAACACATGAAATATTTTGTACATGCACAAAAATTAAACTGTTCTATACTTTCATCTATTATAGATTAACTTGACGATATTGTTCTTTTTCTTTCATAATTTTTTCTATGGAATTTTGTTTCAAAGTTTTTCTTAAAGTAATTTTTCCCTTTATATCACATTATAAATTAAACTATTTCAAAATAGAAGCTGTTATAGAATTTTAAGACAATTTTGAAGCCATCGTTTTTTGTTACGAGGTATTTTAATTATTTTTCTTCATTTGATATATTTCATGGCATATTTTGCCAGAGATTTCTCACGTTATCGTTAATTGTCCTTATTTTTAATTATATTTTAGTTCTTTAAATATTCCTTTTATACAAATCCATTTTTTATAAATGGATTAAATGTAATAAAAAGCTGAATTTAATTCATCAAAGTTTTTCTTCGAAGACAGAAAAGTGATTTTCGTTAATAAGTAATTTTTGTATTATGTTTAATTACACATTTTAGCTGAAACTTTTAGATTCATATTTTAATGGCAGAAAAAAGATTTTAAATTTTTTTTTTGATGAAAATAAAGTGTATATTTTTTTTTAAGATTAAAGTTTTTACATTTAAGTTTCTTTTTTCTGTAGTTCTCTGCTTCCCATAATTCTGAAGTTTTATTCGAAAGAAACGTCTTTCAATTCTTTATTTTTCCTCACACTGTCAAGAGAATTAATTCTAAAAAATAGTTTTCTTACGGAAAAATGCATGAGTGAGTCAGCGAAAGTTGAAGTTTAAGACACAAGAGTGAAATCGGGCTGTGCAGGGGACAACAGAGTGTATCTATAATCTGGACATATAAGTAGAAACAAATTAAAGATGGGTATACAAGAAAGATATTTGAAAACAAAGAAGAATCTACTGGGTATACCTGAGATGCGTTACCCATGTTCACTAGAGACCATAATTCCCTTGTGAAAGAAAAATATCACTAATGTAACTCAGAATCAAGATTCCCTACTTACCTAGAGAAGGTAATCACCTGAGGGTTTCCTAAAGAAATCACTGATAGCGTCTTTCAGCGTTCTGAAAAAACCTACCAAATTTTAAGAGGCATTACTGCAGACTGAATAATATTCGAACAGAAGATATTGCTTTCTTAACTAGACACTTTATCACCACAAATTATCTGATGACTGACAGTGGAAGAGGCGAAATAGCTGCTTGATCAATGATACAAGAAATTTACTGATAACATTAAATCAATGATCGTTAACAGGATTTAATTGCTTGTTTTTCGGAAGGATTTAATTGCTTGTAATTTCAATCTCCCCAATTGAAAACTACAAGGAAAGAAAGTGTAGATTAGAGGAGGAAATTTAAAGACCCCGCTGAGCGTTAGAAAGAATGTTGTAAAATCTATTTTATTGCAAATAAATATCTGAACAGAATTGGTTTAAGTGGAATTTCCCTTTTCTATTTTCCAATGAACATTTAGGCGTAATTTTTTTTATCGATTTTACTGAGTTTATAAAGATAAAATATAATTAACTAATTTGAAAGAGTTAGTAAGTTAACCTGAATTTTAAAAATAAAATTATATTCATTATAAAAGGATTTTTTAATATTCATTATTAAAGTAACTGTTAAATGAAGCGTGAAAATTGTAAGATTTACTCAATTGTTATATTCTTGAAAATGAGATACATGAACGTATCATCAATTCAGTGCAAGTCAAATATATTTTAATAGACCATGTATTATGAATAGATTAAAGAATAAAAAGTAATCCTTTTCTCATTCGATGTTAAATTTGTTCAATCAAAATAAAAATATATATAAATGTTTCTTTAACTCACTCCGCGGAATTCGCAGAAATATAATGTGCTGATCTTCAAAACAGCAGACGATTTTATATGTGAATACGATTACTTAACTGTTTAAAAATAGCTTTGATGCCCGAACATTATACAGAAAAACAGTTCCATAAAATAAGAAACCTTCAGTATCTCTAAATTTATGTTGTTAATCGAGAAATGGAGAGAACTCAACCATACGTGAACACAATCTTCTGTCTATGAGGCACAAACACGAAGTATTTCCGTTTAGCAATAAAAATTCATCAATTACAGAACAACGGAGATCAATCAGAAATGTATACAGAATGCTTCAGAAGTAATAAAAGGATAAAATTTCGTAGGTAATTATATTAATTTTCTGTTTACTGTTGATTTCAGGGATTGTATTGTTATTAAAAAAAGGAATTTTCACGAATACTTACAATATTAATGATTCTTGTTTTACAAATAAATTACTTTCATTTGCTTCTAAAATAATGCATTGGGACGGAAAGTAAATAAATGTTTAGTTATATTACCTTCAAAAGGTATTCAATGAACCAGTATTTTCTCTTGAGATTTAAATTTATTTCTATCAATAATGTTTAGTATAAGTAATTTAATTGTCTGGAAACTGCGGTGAACTTATTTCAGTTAAAAATATAAACTTCTGTATGTATTTTGTAATATCCGTATCTTATTTTTATTGAAATACTCCATTCTCGTTGGTTATTCAAATAGGCTATATTATACTCATTAACTTTCAAATGTAAAATGACTTACTTTAGACAACAATTTACTATCTAAGCTGATTAAAATTAATAACTTTTGAATTCTTTCATATAGAATTATTACATTTGTAGAGATCCAGTATGTGAAACTTTGAAAGCTGGACTGTTAAGTACGAAATGAATAATTTCAAAAGCAGTTGCTAAAAATAATAAGAAGAAGATGGTAATTTCTTTTCAGCAAAAGACGCTTCCTTCTTTTTGGAGATCTGTTTTCACCCAGTGGAAGATGCTTTGTTGTTACCAAAGAAAACTAGGTCGATCCTGGTGAAAGGCGCAATTTGGTAATTCTTTACTTTTTTCCTCTCCCAATTTATTTAGCTCTTTTTTTATAACACCTTAGCCAACTTAGCTAAAGGGAATTACATGAAGGGTCAATTATTAAGTGCTTTTACCTTTCAGTTGTGAATTGTGAAAAAGGCATGTGGAAGCCTCTTCTATCACTTCATGACTTATGAATACTGTCTTAGTTAAAGGGCTAGAGATATTTGCAACTCATAGCTCTAGACTACGCTGTCATTTAGAGTTCAGGACCCAAATCACCATTTCAATGTTAGATATTTTCGCCACTTTGATGAATTGTTTTTTCAATCGGTAATTGGAGATAGTTAAAATTGCTCGCCTTACGGATCGGATAAAACTTATCCTTTAGGTATATTAACAGCGTCTTAGATAACCTAAATCTCCTACTGTTAAAAGAAATCCCTGTCTTACCTGTTTTTATCGTTATATGGTTCGACTTGCAGAAGACAGCTATTTGTTATTTAATAACCTTTAATTTCCAGCTATATCAATGCATTGTAACTAGCATTAGAAAGTATCAATTTTTCTGTCGTCAGTGTCTCTGGAAATGATGGATCCCACCTCATGCTCAATAAATCGTTGCTTAAAATTACTCGAATAAAAATGTTAGTTAGTTTAGTTTTTATTAACGTCGCACTAGAAGCAACCCGAGGGCTATTGGTGACAGACCTCGTAATTTTGAACTACGGTCAAGTGACGAGGACGACACCTGAGCTGGCACCCCCTTCTCCTATCAACCACACCACGCCTTCGCAAATGAAAAAATATAATAATGGGGGTTTCAACATACCAATCTCTTATAAACCCTTCGAGGAATTATAGACCATGAAATTTGAGTTCCAGTGGCAGTACACAGCTCACATGTGAGCTGTGAACCAGAAAACTTTCTGCGTTATCTTGTTGTTAGTACTAAAAATCGATTTACATTCGTCTTTGGGGATTTTGATCAACGTTACACAGGTCTACCTGATACGGATCCAGAGTCATGAAGCTGTCTCCACAAATTGCAGATGCCACTGGTCATTACATGGAGCTCTGTAGACATTTCAGCTTGTGCTTGGCGTGCCTTCAATCTACCGACAATTATCTATCCCATTTCATCATCAATATGTTCATTGCTACCTGTTTTGCCTGATATCGTATAAACTTTATCCAATTCTTGCAAGAAATATGATGATCGTAGTGGAGAAGAATGAGAATACAAAAAGAGGGTAACCCTTTGTGAATGTATGCCTTTTTCACAATCACAGCTTAGAAGACACGCACGTTTACATTAACCTATTCGACATTGAATTTTTGCATAATTATTCGGTGACATAATTAGTACTTATGATTAAATGCTTTTTGTAAATATAATTTATCAACCCTCTTAACTTTTCCAATATATATATATATGTAATGATTTAAGTTTTAATTCAATAATTACCCTAAATAATAACTTAACTTTCTATTCTA
>BMAW01027132.1:45888-89824 GCA_019974015.1 Nephila pilipes | reverse complement strand
TTTTTATTTTTTTTTTTTTTTTTTTTTTTGCTTTTTAACCATTTCTTCCGAAATAATTTATCATTGAACACCTTTGAAGGATTCTTTAATTATTCTTTTAAGTAAGTTTAAAAAGTGTGAGTTAATATTTTTCGAATGATTTGAAGAGAAAAGGGGAAATGCGTGTTTTACAACATTAATTGGAAAAATATTTAATTTTAAAAAAGAGTAAATGATTGGTTTGAAAAATGAATGGATTTATCCTCCTTCTCGGATCTATTCAAAGAAAAAGAAGAGTTTTTATTATTATTATTCTTATTCGCCTAACTTTACTATATGTTTAAATTTCTTTATTATGAATATTTAAATTAAATTTTAATTACAGATTTTGTTTTATATATTCCATATAATACACGCAAATTTAAATAATTCAAAAGTTTTTTTTTGTATAATTAATAGTTATAAATACCTGGCATTATTATATTAATAAAAAAGGGGTTAGTTATAATTATTTATGATTATATATTATAATTTATAAATATTTATAATATATAATTAGATATAATTAATATTATAAGTATTATAATTTATAATAATTTTATAATTATAATTTATAAATATAATTATTTAAAATGATTATTAGTAACACTTTTATATTATAATATATATTTAAAAGTAATTATAATGTTTTATTATACATCCCAATCTTTGCAAGTGAGCAGTTTGAATTTAAAAACGAATGCTTCTCTCATGGGAATGCTCTTTCATGTGTAGCAAACTCCAGAGTCGGTAAACCATCTGATCTTTATGTTTATGAGAAAACAGATAAAAAGAAAAGCGTAATCCATTTACTAGATTTTTACAATAAAAAAAAGATTTTCAGTGAAATACATTTTTTGCTTTCACTCGTTTCATTCCACAGAGAGGGCCGCGGTAGCCTAGTGGTCAAGGTCGTGGATTCGCGGCCGGATGTTTTCATTCAGTCGCGGGTTCGATCCTTGGCCGCCAAAGACCCGTCGTGTAGTCGGGGCTGATGCACTTTAAATCCGTTCGGGGACCAAAGTCCTCCCGTTGGTGTGGTGTGGATGTTAGGAGAGGGAGGTGCCAGCTCAGGTGTCGTTCTCGTCACTTGACCGTGGCTCAAAATTACGAGGTCCGTCGCCAATAGCCCTTGTGTTGCTTCTAGTGCGACGTTAATAAAAACTAAACTATCATTCTTCAGAATAGCTGTCTGCGTTAGCCTAGTGGTTAAGGTCACGGACTCTCTGCCGGAATTTTTTGTCGCGACGTGGGTTCGAGCCTGATGCCATTAAAGACCCGCCGTATAGCAGGGCTGATACATGTTAAATCTGTCAAAGCTCAAAGTCCTCCCGATTGCGTGGTGTGTAAGTTGGGAGAAGCTGGCGGGGGGGCGAGGTCAGGGGTCACCTCGTCATGTTCAGAATTACGAAGTCCGTCACCAATAGTCTTCGTGTTGCTTCTTGTGCGACGTTAATAAAACCAATCCAATCCTCAACATAACCGCATCAATGCTAAGTAGGACAATACATTGATTGGAGTTTTATCTCGGTGAATCCTTTGTAAACTGGAATGCTTCTATTTACTTTTTTAATAATTAATATCAGACGTAACCACAGCAAAGCTTACTCGCATTTAATTAGTATTATGTACAAATTACAGTTTTTAATTAAATCTTCCTAAAATCGCATTTTTTGTTTTATTTAGTATACCGAGGAATAAATCAAATGGCTTTAAAATAAATTTAAAAACAAATTACTATTACGTCTTTTATCATAATTTTTAATGGTTTCTGTACAGTATTACCTTATATATGAAAACTGATTCTAACGATTTTTTTATCTGTCGTAATATATTAAAGAAGTAAAGTCATTTTTTAACATAACTTTCGATCCATTAGTTACAGCCCAACGTAAGCAGAAAGAAAACATTTATTATTAAACTATTTCTAGTTGTAAGAAGAATTAATTTAAAATAGGACATTATAGGAAATATTTTAAATGCATGACTTACGCAATAATTACAAACCCTATCTAGCTTGAACTAACATCCAACATTTATAACAAACAGACATCTTAAGAAAGTGTTTAGCTAGTATTCAACAAAATATTTGATACATATATTATCAATAAACAAACACATAACGAAGAGATATTCTAGTTCTTAACCCTAGGTAACGAATTTCGACCTTTATTCATTGTCAATTACCTCTATTTGAAAAGAAGTAATATTTCTTAGAATAAGAATGATAAAAATTATAACGAATCGTTGTTTAATAAAAGCGAACACTTCCTCATATACAATAATAATTAATCTATTTTAAAAATAATTTTTTTGCCTAGAAAGTGTCAAGTATTTTTATAACGTAAATTAAGCCCTCGTGGCCTAACGGATTAGGCATCGGTCTCCTAAAACGGGGATTGCGGGTTCAAATCCCGCCGAGGGTAAGGCATGTATACTTTTTTAGAAATTCACTAGACTTAACAATGAAACCCTTTTGAAGTTATTGAATATTATTGTTGTTAGAATATATTACAAAATTATCCGAATTCTATTGGTGGCCACTATAGTCTAGTGGTTACGGTCGCGGGCTCGAGGCCATGTTGTTTTCATCGAGTCGTGGGATTGAGCCTTGAGGCCACTAAAGACCCACCGTGTAGCCGAAGCTGATGCATTTCAGATCTGTCGAGGCTTAAAGTCCTCCCGTTAACAGGGAAGTTAGGGGAGAGAGGTATCAGCTTAGGTGTCTACCTCGTCACTTGACTGAGAAGTTCAAAATTACAAGGTCCATCGCCAATAGTCTTCGTGCTGCTTCTTTCATGCTTTACCTCTTATGTTACTTTATTAATGTGTGTGACGTTAATAAAACCAGCGAATCGATCAGTCCGAATTCTGCTGATGGAATCTTTTTATTCAATTCAAAATTATTTCAGACCTATCTAAATGTTAAAAAGTAAAGATTAGTAAAAACTTAAATGAATCCGAATCTGATAGGTCCGATTTAACGGTTTAAATAAACCCGATTATAAAATTTTATTAAGTAAATAAGTTTATATATATATATATATATATATATATATATATATATATATTTGAAATGTCGATTATGATATTTTTAATGGCTAACGTGTAATGAATACATAGTTTGACGAAATAATCTTCTGTTAAATTGCCAGATGTTTTTTCAAAAAATTTTTGACATTAAGGAATTTGCGAAATTTTTAATTTTAAATATAATATTGATTAAGAAGTTGAGGTAGTGTAGTGTGAGTAGATAATAGGTGAAATTAAATAATAATACAGTGGCTGCTTTCTTAAACCGTTAGGCTAACATACCAGTGCATATGCACGCACGCACGTAGCACGGCACACACACACACACATACACACACACACACACACACACACACACACACACATACACACACACACACACACACACACACACACACACACACACACACATATACATAATTATTTTAAAAAGCGATGCATATTAAATTATGAAAGCGAAATCTAGCAAAACGCTGTACGAAATAATTAATACCTTGTCTTATAACTTTATAAACATCAAAATAATTGTAATTAACTTAAATATTCTAGATAATTTAAGTCCAGAAAATCAAGAATTATTATTATGATTGCGCGGAAACTATTTCAATCGATTAAATAATTTAATAATATTCGTATATGCATACATTCTTGCAAAATAATTATGAGTAAAGGTTTGCTCGTATGTAATCTCCCTCTTTATTTGTTATGCATTTGTCTCTGTTGATTGAGCTATAATTTTAAATAAAAATCTTTTTCCTACCTTTATCATCATCCTCATAAGAATTATTAAATTATGTCTAGCAAAATTCCCAGATGCTTATTTTGAATTAACATTATCGCTTAAGCTTTAATTATTTAATGAATATATTTATCGCTTACTATTTAAGATATCCGGGATATTTACGATTAAATATATAAAAAAAAAGATGATTGTGTCTGAATATTAAATAAGTCACTATTTAGCTCTGAAAAGAATCGTAATAAAGAACATATTGAAATTATTCGATATGCGAAAAGCTGATGTTACAGAGAGTGAAAGAAAATTATATATATATATATATATATACATTATTTTTTCTCTGCATACTTTTAAAATTTATGGGGCTTTGACTGATTTCCATTCGACCAATGACGTTATATTCAGATTTGATAAATAACAATAAGGGAAAAGTTTTAATGTAATTTTTTTTACGTATCGACTATGATAAAGTGTTACATACTTTAATCGTTTATTGAAAACATACCTATCTAGTAGAAATTTCAAGCCATTTTTATTTTCATGGACTCCTTCACTAGTAAAGTAAGAGAAACATAACCTTTTTCAGACATGCTGGTGTTCTTAGATGTAAAAATAATCATCATTCCTCTTGACAGAGGCTGAATTGTGATGGATAGTTGTGTCATTTAAGTGTAAAAATATTGATACTTATCATTATGATTTATTAAATTGCAGTTATCCACTGTGTACAAACATTGAATTAAATAAGCAATTTTTATTTAAAAGAACTTTTCTCTTTCTGTTTGAGAATGAACAGTAAATAAATATATGAATACATGGTATTTTTAATCAATTATTTGAAATTAAAAAAAAAAAATGTGAATGTGTGTGTTTAGATGAAACATCTTGCAATTTAACTTTGCTCTTTTAGTGGTCCGAACAAGGCGCAGAGATGGAGAAGAGCCGTTAATAATCAATGGAACAGGTTCTTATAAAGAACCCTCGATAACGGTTCTTATTTAATAGAACCAGTGTACGCAGAACAGTCGATCTGGAACACATCAGGAACAATCCTGAAATTTTACCGGATTTTAAAAAAATCTTCTGCTTGAATCAATCGGTAATTACTTCGTAATGTTCCTCATCATGAAACGTTTGTGTTCAAGAAGGCATATAAAAATAAAAAGACTTGATACTTCTTTATTTCATAGAATTTTTATTACTGACTCCTGTCAAAAAATTTGCACTACATCCTTCCATTAAAAGTAAGGGAAGTCATAGTTTGATATGTATTTGCTAAGTAAATATGTCGGTATGATATATGATATACATATTTGAGACACATCTGTTTTATTGCATATATTTTCCCTTTAATTAGTTTCGGTACTGCATTTCTTTATAATTTTAGTTTATTTCAATAGTTTAAACTTCCTTTTTAAACCTCTCTCCCTCCCGTGGACTGCAGTGTTCCCGAAGTCACTTAGCCTTCGAACTGAAGTCCCACCCCCTAATCCTCTCTCCGCCCATTTCTGTATATGCTTCTTAGCTTACGGCTACAGTATCCAATAGAAATGCACGCTCTCATAACTTATTTTCCAAGTTTGTTTCGGCAGTTCCTCACTCGGTCGGATACCCAGGCTCTTGTTGCCTTGATCCAAATTTTTGATAGATAATTCTAAATTATGAAATATTCTCTAATTTTGATTTTTAACTTACTAATTCTGATGAGAGGGTAAATTAAAGTTTTTTTTTATATTCGTCAGCAAAGGTTTTGAACTCCGTAGTTATAAGCATGTACTTTGCCTTTTATCATACTCACCGGGAAGATTTTATTACCTGTTCAATTAAGTACTTTTATATTTATTTTGATTTTATTACTTATACTACAATCTGAATGTAATATTGAATCAGAATCATTGCCCTGTACATTTCGATTGGAATTTTGCTTAAAAATGTAAAACAATTAAACCCAATGTGTGTTGAATAAAGATTTTCATTTCCCAAGATTTTGAGTTAAACTAACGCATTTTTTCTACGTAGTATTTGTCAAAAATGGAAAAATTTAAATATTTTAAGACTTAAGAGACACTCTTAAAACGTTGACGAAAACTTCTCGTTCAATATTATTGATTGAATTGTGTTATCATTGAACATTTTCAAACATTCGACATTTCTGCCTACATGACATTGTTCGTTTCTTAAAGTAGTAGGACAATTTCTATTTGCTGGTTGAAAAAAAAATATATATATTTAAATGATTTTTTCTGTTATATAGCATGCATATAAGAGTAATAAAGCAATAAGAGTATTTATTTAACCGAAGTTATTTAAATATAATTATTTATATATAACGTCGAAATAAAAATTCCTTTGTATCAAGATTATAAGCTCTAAAACGAATTATATGAACTGTATTCTCTCGACACATACGCAGCATATAATTTCATAATAATAAATTTTTAGTAGCCATGTACATTTCAACAGAAAAGCTAAAATGCTAAGCTAATAAACTCTTTGAAAAAAAAAGCTAAGTTTTAAATATTTGAAAGAAGCGACGAAGAACTTATACAATTGAAAAAAAAAAAAAAAATCTTTTCCTACACTGATTTTTCTGCTTTTTATACTTCTGATGCAGAAAGAGTTAGCACTTAAAGATACAAACATTTGAAATGAACTAAAACGCAACCAATCTCATAATCTCGATCACTTCATAAATAATCGGTCATTTCCTTATCTGTTCCCAGAAATTTACTGCCATTTAACACTTTTAATCGACCTAAAAATCTAAAGTCATTCCTATTTAGCGAAAGTCAATTAAGATGCGTAAAACTGTCGGACGTTATCATTTAACACATTCATTTTGAATAAACACTAAATCCCATAAAAAAATTAGTACATTTACATACATATCTGACCTCCACGAAAACCCACACCCATAATCCACCAATTTTTTTTCCCCAGCATGACAAGAGATCACAGCTTCGCAATTATGACACACTGTGTTATTATTCATTCTTCATTTGTAGTTGCTTCCACGCTCAAGATTCTACGAAACGAAGCACTTTCTTCCAAGAGAAAACATAACACACAGATACGTATAAATACATATGACGTGTTAACCATCGCGACCATATGTCATGATTATGGCTGATCTGTCAGCCAGTTGATTTGTTAGCAGTCAGGGCAGTGCCGTTAGCACGCAATTTAAGTGGATATCAACTTCTACTGCGCGTGTCAAGAGTGGATTAATTCCTTCGTGGAAAATTTTTCTGCTTTTGTTGGGGTTGCTGATGTCTCCAATCGCTCATCGGGCCTCTCAGTTAACGATCGCCAACTGGAGTGCATGAAAAAAAGGGTTGGCAAAAAAAACTGATGTAGGAAGACAAGCTGTAGACAGTTCGCAATGTGGGTTGAAGTGATAGTCAGGATTTGTTTTTATAATTAGTTGAGTCTCGGGTTTGGTTTGTTTTCTCAGATAGGTTTGGTGAGGAGTTCCTGTTTAAATAGAGAACTTACTGCCTTAGTTTGTTAAGTTGTTTGGGTGAACACGTGCTTTAAATTGCAGGTCTTGTGTTTTTAGAGATTGTTTGAAACTAGTGTCTGGAAGATTTACTATTTTTAATTGGCTTGATGAGGTTAAAAGTTAACTAAATCCTACTATGTTATTTATAAAACAATAATTACAGTACAATTTGAATTTTCGAGATACTGTAGCGTTTTATTTGTGATCTTATAAAATATTTCGTTCATACATATTTCGGAAGCCACTTTTGAACATTTTTGTTTAAACTCTTCAAACATCTTCATGGAGGATAACTTTTTTGTTTTCAGTAACTGAAAGTTACTAACAACTAATTAAGTTTTTTTTTTGGCCTTAAGAAGGGTTGTGCAAATAATTAATTAACATCTTTTGTTGTAAAATTATTAATTTTAAATAGCTCTAAGACTATTAAATACTCAAAAATGAGTTTTCTTATCATTAATAGCATGTAAAAAACAAGAAAGATAAAAAACGTACTAAAACCGAATCTGTCTTCGAAATTGGATAAACTTTACAATTTATAAGGCTCTTACTCAACGATTACTTAACAACAGATAAAAAAATCTCTTATAGAGAAAAAGAGAACCTGACGAAAGGATCCCATCTTATTGTAGGAACATTTGTTGAATAATTCATAAAAAGAAATGTGGGTACGCATAGTTTTACATTTTCGAATGCAACAGTTAAAACCTTTCAATGATTATTTAGCAGAAGAGAAAGAAGTTTAGTTCAGTTTTTAATAACGTCGCACTAGAAGCAACACGAGGGTTATTGGCGATGGACCTCGTAATTTTGAACCACGGTCAACTGACGAGGACGACACCTGAGCTGGCACCCCCTTTCCTAACTTTTACACCACGCCAACGGGAGGACTTTGGGCCCCGACAGATTTAACGCGCATCAGCCCCAGCTACATGGCAGAAGAAAAAGAAATTATAAAATAAAAAAAATCATCTGTGATATTTAGATCACGAGTCCTTTTCAATGTTTCTCGGAAAATTCTTTCAAATTCTAATACATTTTAAGAAGACTGGAACTCATCTTAAAGATAGTTTTTCTGTTAAGGATTTTTGCTGTAAGTAAAAATTATACAGGGTTTTTCGAAACTCATGGGTTATAATTTAAGGGTTGACAGAAAACATCTAAAACAAGCAATTCCACCACACAATGCATAAGTGGAGGGTAAGCGGTAAACTGCTAGGAGGTTATGTAATGAGAAGCATAAAGCTTGAGTTTTCTTACACATCGTCATTTTGACCGTGAATTTCAGGAGGTATGGCGATGAACAGTAATCAGGAAAAGGCGGCATGCATTTTATGTATGGTCGTGCGAATGGGAATAATTCACGGATGAATGCACCTTTACTCGTGAAAGTATTTAGAATACACACAACCTTCATGTGTGGTCATAAAGCGATCCGTACGACACACGTCTTCGTGCGTATCAGAAGCTTTTCCACGTAAATGTTTGGGCTGGAATTGTTGGGGACCATTTGATTGTCCCCTACATTTTCACATTCCGAATGCATTTTAGAACATACCTCACATTTTTACAAGAGGTTTTGCCAGAGTTACTTCAACCTCTTGCAGCTAACATATACAAGCACAAATGTGGCCTAGCATGACAGAGCACAACCTCATTCCAGCGGGGATGTGCGGAGCACTGCAGAATTCCATGGGAATTGGTCGGGGTTTGATTACACTATGGCCGACACTCTCACCCGATCTCTTCTGTGTGGTCTTTTTCCCGTGGGGCTATTTGAAAAGTCTCGTCTACGAAAGCCTCATCAACTCCGACAAGGACCTAGTTGTCAGGATATCTGATATTGACGGCACCGTCCGAGAAATGCCGGATGTGTTTGAAAAAGTGCGCCACTCGCTACACGCAGGTGTAATATCAGTACTACCACAGATAGTGGCTTTTTGATACAGTGTCTGTAATTTTTAAACACATGCTATCAATAAAATTATTTAGCACCTCCTCTATTTGTTTGGTGTTTCCTTCTTTCATGTGATAGTAACGGTTCTAGCGATTCACCATTTGCTCTTCGCTTATTCATTGTATATTGAAAATTGCTTGTTAAGAAGTTTTCTATCACCCCTTAAATTTTTACCCAAGTTACTATACACCCTGTATAAAGAGTCAAGAAAGCATATGAATCTCATTTTTTACACAATTCGCTGTAAAATTACTGACATGATTCATTTCTTTCAAAGCTAGTTATTAAAAAATATTTGTAAGTCAACAGTTATTCAATATTCGAATAGCGAAATTTCAGTTAGCTTTCTATCGACATCAGTGTTATCAAAGCATTGCTTATTTAACACGTGTACGAATTTGATACGTTTTATTGAATAATTTCTCTTTATAGTATCCGTACATCTTCGGAGAATTTTTTTTTAAATACATACATATTTGCTATCAAAATATTTTTTAATGCTAAAATATAACCTAAAACTATGAAAAACACATTTAATAATCTGCTTTTAATTCAAAAGAAATTTTGGTGTGGAAAACATGGTGAAAATAGTACATAAATTGATTATCAGAATAACTCTCATAACTCAAAAGTAAAAATCAAAATATTATTATTCTGTAAATTTTATCTTATTCGTCATAAATGTTTTGGGGGGCTGGTACTACTTTCATGATGAAAATCATATTACTACAATTTTTATTGTGTTTCGAGTCAAATAACAATGAAAAATTAAGAAAAAGTTATAACACTACATAATTCACACCTTTGTTACTAAAACATATTAATTTTATAACCATGAAAGTAGTAGGGGTTCTTAAAAACTATATAAGGAAGATACTTGAAAAATTTAAATTAATTTGGTTCATAACTTTTTCTGATATCTACGTTATCATATGTAAATATGTCGAGAAAACTCCTTTTGAGAAAAATCAATTACAAACTTTCAAATGCAATTAAAAATTAGCTACCGAGTAAAATTAAAACCCTGTAATTTAAGTTCTAAATAAGGTATAAGCAAAATTCAAACTCTATTAGAAAGAAAAAAGTTTAAATTTGAAACTGATATTAAAATTAGAAAATCGAAAATTTTGACAAAAATGGCGTTTTAAAGATGTACGGATACCTTAAAATAATCTACAACAGCGTTAAGATATCCGCCTACCTTCGAAGAGGATTTTTTTAAATAGTTGAAAAATCAAATTTTGATATGCCTTATACTAAAAGATATGATTAGAAACTTAAAATACAATGTAAAATTTGCATAAATTAAAAATTGTTTTCATATTTCAGCCCAAAAAATACATAAAAATAGCAGTAAAATAGAATTTGTGTAGAACACCAAAACTGAAATTTAATTAGAGATATTTCAATTCTGTAAGTTTTATTATGATGAATTGAATCTAATTTAGGATTTGTACCTCTCTCACAATTATTACCTTGATAATTAAATATTTATAGGAAGTCGTACTTTAACATACAGAAAAATCGTAAAAATTTGTGATAAGTTATGACTTTTATCATCTATAAAATGCAAAGTAATCAAATTATAACAATAGGAGAGGTACAAATTCTAAATTCACTTTCATAGAGTATTCCATGAAAATTTCATAACATTATAAGCATAATTTTTTGCAATACGATGTTTTGCGCTGAAGCAAAATATGAAAATCTTGATTTTGAGAAAAAGCTAAAAATACATTTCAACCCAGAAACTTACCTAATTAAATAAAAATTTAACATTAAAAGGCCCCTGATTAGTAAAGTTCACTATCTGTATTACTTAAATAAGTTATCTTTTTCTTCCTGATGACCTTTAAAACTTTCCTACGCTTACATTTAACAGGTGTTGTATAAAGCTTCAATTCCCTGATACGATTGTAATCTAACTTTTTGTATCTCTTTACAGTGGAGTAGCCCGGATTTTCAATGTTCAGCTTATTTAAGACTTTCAAGCAGCCTTGATGTCCTTCGTTAAATTGTATAATTGCATCATATGCATCCAATTTCACAGTTTTCAAGCAAACAAATACTTTCTTTGATACTCTTTATCATATTACACCATTAAAAGATTCATTTGCATTTTGGGTCTTAGGAAATTCGTCTTGCATGTTGAAACATACTTTGATGGCAATATTACAAAAAATATCCATGAAAACAAACATTAAAGTTCCATTTCCGGTAGAAGAATGCTACTTCCAGTTCTAAAAAATTGGTACAGACTATTAATAAAATGCTTATAACTCAAGTTCTATGTAAGATAGAAACAAAATTGAAACTGTTCTAGAAAGCTAAGAACTCAGGCTTTAATAATAGACTGTAAATAATAATAATAAAAAAAATCTGCTTTTTGACCAAAAATCGTGTTTTAAAGGTAGGCGGATACCTTAATAAAATGTTTTTATTAAAACTCAAAAATTATCTGTTTAATGGCATAATATGCAGTTGATTATCTGTTTAATGGCATAATATGCAGTTGATTATCTGTTTAATGGCATAATATGCAGTTGATTATCTGTTTAATGGCATAATATGCACACTGATTGCAGTTTTAAGTGTCATAAGAAAATCTGGCTTAAGAAAAAAAAAAAACACTTGAAAAAAAACCGGCCAATTAAAGAATAATCAATTTTTTTGGTACTGACTATTTCAGAGCTCACTTGTCAGGTGTCGTCCTCGCCATTGACCGAGGCTCAAAATTCGTCGCCAATAGCTCTCGTGTTATCTTAAACGCGATGTTAATAAACAATCAATTCATCAATAAAAACTTAGGTTGCATAGCTGTTATTTGCTAATAATATGTGAATTTTGAATAATTTTCTTAGAGGTATCTGCTATAGCAAATGAATCAGCTATATTTCTTTTGATGCTATTGCTAACGTATACATGTTTTTCTCATTGATTTATATGTATAGTATGTTGACATGCTACATAGAAAAATAGCACTTGTATCAGTTACTGAATTTTGACAATATTTTATTCAAATTTATAAGAAAGAATTAAAAGGCTATATATTCTTAGTATTAATATAGTACTATGATCAACATATTTACTTAATATAGTTATTACATTTTGTAGATTTATTTATCTCAGAATTTCATAAAATATATATATATATATATATATACACTCTGAAAACTAGAATTTTCAGAAAATTTTAATTACAAAAATGTTGTTGAAAGTATTGCGACTTCTAAAAAAAATTTCTATTCAATGCACAAGAGTAAAATTTTAATCTTTAATACATTTTTATACATTCAAAAATTAATTTTCATAATAAGTTTGAAACAAAACTGTGAATTAAACACTCAGTTATATAATCTAATTATGTTCCATTTCATATTGTCTCAGCTACATCACTTTTCGAATTATGTTTAAGATATCAAAGTAATATTCTTTAGAAAATGGTTTATAAATAAATAATGAGGAAAAGAAAACCCAGAAAAATATTTGTTTCTGAGAATTTATTTAAGTTTGTTATTCAAAATTTAAGGTTTTAATAATTAATTTCTTTGTTCTTAAGTATATTATCATATACCTCCATATTTAAAGATTTTTTTAATGTTTTCGTAGCCATTTACTTAGCGTTTTTTACATTAAAGATATTATTGTAATCAATTCATTTGATAAAATTTTCTATATAGAATTGCGACTTTATTTTTAATTGTCCGACTTAAATATATGTGCCTTTTATAAGTTGCCGTTATTTAAAGAAAAAGCATAGAAGTTAAAAAAAAAATTATTTAACCTTACTAACTACTACATTTCTTTAAGTTAAATTTTAAATTTACTTTAAAGCTAACATGCTCTCCGTAATGTTTCGTGTCTATTCACTACTATAGCAATAAATTAATATGCTCAAAAATTGTCATAACATGATATTTAATCAAAACTTCAAACATTTCCATGTATAATTAATATACGTGTAATTAATTACTTCTCTTTTTTTTTTTTTTACTCTAAAAACATAGAAAGAGAAATATCTTCCATACAACGATGATTTAGTTAGTTTATGTTGATAATATTTATATAAACTTGTTTCTAAGAAATTTTCATTCTTTCGTAAACTGTCGTTCCATATATATACACGTGTTTAATAAGTCAATAGGATCTGTAAATCAAAATTTCCTTTTTTGAAAACTGCTACTCTATATATGACTAGTCAAAAGGACCTATAATTCAAATAAATTGAATGACAAAGAACGAGGTTGATAAAAATATATGTAAAGTTTTTTTAAAAAAAACAATTAAACTTGTAAATTTAATTAAAATTGTAGATCTTAAAAAGCTCATGAAAATGACTAAATTTATGTACTCCAAAATTTCATAAGATTACATATGTAAAAATACTCTTATATAAAACAGGTGTCATACTTAAAATTATATATTCCAAAAGAACGTGGAAATGACCCGCTTACTCCAGAATTTCTTAAAATAAGATAAGCAGTTGTTATATTTTTTGCATTCTTAATAGTCAGTAATTCCAATAGAAAGATTCATAATCCTAAGAGTATATAATTTTATCTGTACATTGGAAATAAAAACTTTCTAAATTTCATCTCTATATCAATAAAGAAGGTGCTACCATTTCTAATTATTTTTATTTGATATTGAATGGGCAATTTGCGTATTATTTATTATTTAAAAAAATCAAAAAACCTTACTTAAAATGGTAGAAAGAGATTCTGGAACTCAATTAAAACCCCTTTTCAGATATGAAAGTAACACAAAAATTAATCAATAGTAACCATACATCAAATATTAATGCGAATAAAACATTTTGTTCCATATTCGAAATATTTCAACTATATTTTAATATTTTTTGCAGAGAACATCAAAAGGAGAGGAAGAAAACTGTATATTTTACAGAATGCGGATCAAGTGGAATTAGAACTTATAGTTGTAACTTTAGGGAACGTTTTGATCTAGGGGTACATCCAAGAGTACGTTTGAAAACGATTACATTAAGGATGTGGACTCTTTTTTTTTTTTTTTTTTCATTTGCATTCATTTTTAGACTAGTAGTGTCTCTCTTCACATTCTCTTATTCCAAAAATTAATCATCTTTTTTATTAGAAACATTGCGTTCCATAGCAAATAAGAACGCTTTCATTTTGTAGACCCTGAAGGAGGAGACCTTAACAAAATCATCACATCTCCCTCGAATCCCTCTCGAATGGATTATAAATTGCCGGACGAATAAAACGAATGGCGTCCACAAAACCAGGGCGTCCAGAGAGATGGATCGAAAGGCAAGCATAATAAAAAGAAATTGATCGAGGATGGGAGCTTTCTTGTAGCAACTGTCGGTGACCCCTGACCCCGATGAGCCATGATGGATCGTTTGGCGGGGGTGGACGGAGGACACTCGATCGTCCCGGAAAAGAACGTCTTCCGAGGGTCCTTCTTGTCAATGCAATTAGCGAGTCTGACCTCAGCGGTAATGACTGATGCGCCCAGGCGTCATTGGATCCTCGTTATTTTATGGTTCGTAACGTAGAGCGATTAATTGGGGCTTCGCAAAGCACTTGAGGAAACCGTGGGACTGGGGAATGTCTTTTTAATGCTTTAAAAGGGCGGGGGGAAATAAGGGTGTTGTGCAATTAATTTTAAAGTATGTGCTTTGTCCTTTGTGTTTGGTTTATCTTTATCTTTTTGCAATTGTCAGATCAAATTAATTAATTTTAGAGGAAGAATAGTTACACGAATTGATCATACATATAAAAAAAGAAGGGGGGAAAGGAGAAAATAATAATCATAAAAGTGAATTGCAATATGCTCGGAAAATGGTTATTTAAATTCGAGTATTTCTTATTGTTACCTCTTCGTTAAGTTCTATTGGTCAAAATAATCTCCTTCCGAAAATTATTCTTTATAATTATTTTAAACTATTTTTTAGCCTGTTTTTCAATGAAATCGTCACCATTATGTTGATTTAAACAAACTGACGCTAATTTTCACTCGTAAATGTCACTAACATAATTCTGCTCTGTAATTCATCCTGATGTTGAAAAATTACGTTAATAGGATCCTGAAGCCGTCTTTTCTCATGTATATATATATAATTTACTTTCCTGAAAAATGTCTAAAACTGCATAAAAAATTAGGGATAACTAAAGATATTATCACAAAATATAAGTAAAAAGAGAAATGAGCATTTATTATTCTATAACCTGCGACGGGGAATAATTAATTTTTATTACTTAAATACTTTAAAAAACTGTAGAGAGATATGTAAGAGATGCATTTTTAATGTTTTAAAAGGAAAATTGAAGTCATATGGAGAATTATAATTGATTTTATAATTTATATTTACTCTTTAAATTTTCTTAAATCTTATTCATTATAATTCTGCAATTATGTTGAACGATTTGAGAGGAAAGAAACGATTCATTTTCAGAGACTTAGAACTACTTATCGTTCATAAAACATAGGTTGGTATTCATTAGCAATATTTTTACCTTCTAAAATTCTACAAATTTTTTTTTTATGCAGCAGTTGTAAATATCCAGATACACACAAACGCATACAAATTACGCTTTTGAACATTTAAATATTTGCACTTTTCTATATTTAAAATAAATGCAATCAATCTGCATGTGACAAAATACAGTTTTGTGGGTGAATCATGATAAGACTTTGTCAAATAGTCGTAGAATGACAATTATCCATAAAAGTGTCTTTTCAAATTCATGTTCTTGTTTTCATTAGAAGAGATTTAACAGAAATACTTCCGTATGAAACTAAAAGAAAAATAATTAAAAATACAGACTTTCCTTCTGATTGTTCAAAAACAAAAACAAAAAAAATGTTTATATTCATTTATAATTATTTGTGATATTTGTGTGACAATAACATCAGAAGCTTTCCTGTTCATTACATGTTTCGCTTGTATGTGATATAAGAAAATATATAAATTAGAGAATTTGTGATTATATATATAATTTTGTTGGTTTGTGTGAGTGTGTGTGTGTGAGAGAGAGAGAGAGAGAACAATTTCTTGACGTATATGAGAAGGAAAAAAAAACTGTTCGAAATAATATTTTTGAACTTTACGACAAGAGTTGTTGTTAAGTTCTTACCTACAACATCTATGGAATGCAGTATTATAGATGTTTTACCGTATTAGAGTTTGAACATGAATCTGAAATAATCATAAGTTAAGATATAGTATTCTTATTGATCATAGATACATCCAATAAAAAGGTTATTTATTGAAAAAAATTAATGAGGGGAAAAAAGGCAAAAAATGATTGATTATTTCTGAAAATAATGATAACGAGATGATTTTTTCTCGTGTACAATTTTAGATCCTCTGAAATTCTTCTATTGGATCTAGAGATCCGAGAATTTTGTTGGGTTAAAAATGACTTCCGTGTAATCTTATAAACCCACACTGAGTATTCATTAGAAAGTTTTTTTTTTCAAAAAAAATTTATGTTTTGTACATTTTTTCTCTTAAATAATTCTATTAAACTTAGATCCGATTGAGAACTGAATCCTACTTGGAATTTTTTTTATTGATACATTGGGATTTCTAAATTATAAAAAAGTGACTATGAACAGAAAACATTGTGTGTGTATACACAATACACTACACACTTTGTATTCAGCATAGCTGTTCATTTCATATGTATTTCATGTGTATTTTTAATGTGTATGTGTATTACTACTAGGAGTGTTCCAGCCTTGAAAGAATCATTCTCGTCTTTAGAGATGGCTGCAAATCGTATGACATTGACAATAAAATACACATGAAAAAAATCACTTTTCGTGTATTTCTCTCCTTAAAAGAGTCATACATATTTGCGCATTTTTAAAATTATTTTTTCAGATTCAACAATTATATTTCATCAAGTATGCTGAAGATATTTAATGGATATTCTCAGGCTAACTTTAACCATATATCAGTTTTGCATGCGGTTCCGATACGTTTTTTGTGAACAGCATGAATTCCACATGAGTGGAGTGAGGGGGCCGCGGTAGTCTAGTGGCCACGGTCGCGACTGATGGCTTCCGTCGAATCCTGGGTTCCAGCCTTGATGCCACTAAAGACCCGTCGTGTTGCCGGGGCTGATGGACTCTAAGTCTATCGAGGTTTAAAAGGCTCCCATTGACATGGTGTGGCAATAGGAAAGGGCGATACTAGCTAAGGAGAGTCCTCGTCACTTGACCGAGGTTCAAAATTACAAGGTTGGTCGCCAATAGCCTTTGTATTGCTTCTAGTGCGATGTTAATAAGCCCATTCAATTAATTAAAAATTCGAACGAGCCTCACATTTTTTTAAAAAGTTTTCTCGATTCTGATAATTACGTATATTTTATTCTAGTTTATTATTTTTTTTATTCATATAGAGTTTTACTGATCCGAAGAACAAGCTTTCTCGTTTTTCCTTGGGGCCGCGGTAGCCTAGTGGTCAAGGTCGTGGATAGCGGCTGGCGGTTTTCGTTCAGTCGCGGGTTCGATCCTTGGCCACCAAAGACCCGCCGTGTAGCCGGGGCTGATGCACGTTAAATCTGTTCGGGGCTCAAAGTCCTCCCGTTGGCGTGGTGTGGATGTTAGGAGAGGGGGGTGCCAGCTCAGGTGTCGTCCTCGTCACTTGACCGTGGTTCAAAATTACGAGGTCCGTCGCCAATAGCCCTCGTGTTGCTTCTAGTGCGACGTTAATAAAAAACTAAACTAAACTAATCTCGTTTTTCCTTTATGTGCTTTGACTTTTTTGTGTGAAACGTGCGCTTCCATCTAGGCATTGTGTATCACAATTCATGAAAATTACTTTAGGTATGTTTTGACGAAAATTATTATACTTTTACTAAACTTATAAAAATTAATGACCGAGTTTTCAAGTTTTATTTTATTGCATTTCACATTCTTAAACTTTTGCAGGAATCGAAAATGGATGATATTAAGAGTATTAAGAGAGGCTGAGGAAGTTCTGACTACTGCAACTATGAATATTTGCTAAGTAAATCCAGATGTTATTCAGATTTTTATAGATCTTCTAATGATGGTGAAGTAAGTCCGGACGATGATTTGGAAGAGGCTCGAACTTTTAGCGAAATTGATGGGAAAAGTCCTTCAACTGCTCCATTCATTCAGTTCAGCTTCTGGCTTAAGCTGACAATTTTTATATTATTGCTAGGAATATGCCAGCCTTGAAAGAAGCATTTTCTTCTTTAAAGATAGCCGCAAATCGTATGGGATTGACAATAAATGAGTATAAAATCATATATGTGTCTGTAATGAAAACGCCATGAGAGATACACTCAAAAATGAAAAAATTGGTCTTTAAGAGCTTGAAACTGTACCAAGTCTTAATTACCTTGGATTTCTGGTTAACTAAGAAATGACATAATTTCTGAGAACCAAAATTGTATTTCAAGGACCAAGAAAACTTTCTGTGGGTACATTTTTGACTGAGTTCCCATTTTCTATCCAGAAAAACAAAGCTTCTTATTTATAAGACTCTCATTAAGCCGGTTCTAGTGTATCGCTCGGAAACTTGGCCTCCAACTAAAAATGGGGAGCATAAAAATGCAGTTTTTCAGAGAAAGATTCTCAGAAGTATTATTGGTGGAGTCAAAAAAAAGTTTTTGGCAAAAACGTTTTAATTCTGAAATTTATAAAATTTTTAACGAGCTTGATATCATTAAATGTACTAAAGAAAAACGAATGAATTGAGCTTCTCATTCTAGTAGAATGGATTAGAAAATTCCAGTAAGAAATATTTTTTATTGCGAAGCCTTTTACTTGTCAGAAAAGAGGAAGACCAAAATTATGGTGGCTTGATTTTGTTGAATGGATTTTAAGATGCTTGGTGAGAGGAACTGGCTGACTTAAGCAAAATATTGGCTATTTTGGAATCTTCCAAAAAAAAGGCATTGGTCCACCCTGGTCCACTGAGCCAAAAATTAAGGTGGTAAGATGCAATGGATGAGAAGACACACTCTTAATATATGGAGGGCTGTGGTGGCCTAGTAGTCATCGTCACGGACTCGCGGCTGGAAGTTTTTGCCAAATCGTGGGTTCGGGCCTTGATGTCCCTGGAGATCCGTAGTATAGCCGGGGCTGAGGCACGTTAAATCTATTGAGGCCTTAAGTCCTCCCGTTGGCGTTGTGTGGAAGTTAAGAGGGGTTGCTTGCTCAAGTGTCGTCCTCGTCACTTGACTGAGGTTAAGAATTGCGAGGGCAATCTCCAATAGCCCTCGTGTTATTTCTAGTTCGACGTTAATAAAACCAATCAAATCTTAATACATATAATGAGTTTTAGAAAAGAATACTTTATTGAACCTAGTATTTTTACTCATTTATGTATAAAAAAATATCGATAAGGTAGTTACGAGGATAAAGTTGAATAAAATTTGTATAATAATATTTATTATTACACATTTTATTATAAGAAATGCCAAGAAATGCTGTAGCTGTTGTTGTTTTTATTTAAAAATTATGATTTCTTTTTATTTGCTTTGATACAGTATAAATATTTCAGTATTTTAATATTACCTTCACACCACAAGACGCACTACAATTTTAAGTAAATTTTTACAAGTAATAACGCATGTCTAATTGTCCGAAAAATACGTTAAAATATTTTGATGAAATTTTGCTATTGTTTTAAGAAAGAACCACTGATTACTCTGCCGTTACCATCCATCGTCAAGGAAATAAAATAGTTTTGATAATTTTACTATAATATTTCTTAAATTTAATATTCGCTTATCGATCTATATTTAACATAAGAGCATATTAATAATGACATTAGCGAACTGAAAATAAAGCGTGACGAAAAATATCAAAGAATTTCTTTTTATGAATTTTATTATATTATTTTTTCTGTATCAGGATACTAATTTTAGAATCATAGGTATAATAGAAATAAAATCTGTAGAGAAAGGGGCAATAACTATGAAAATGGTTGTAATTTCCTCAAATTAATGTTTTATATCACGCAAACATGCAAGAAATTCATTAAAAGAAAGATTATTGCGTTAAACTACTTTTTCATTTTTTTTTTATTCACACTTTATGCATATTTAATAGGAAATGCTATGTTTTTCAAAGATATATTTCATTCTTGTTTTATACCAATCATAAAAATTACCATATATATCCTTTTCAATCATGATTTTATAATGTGCTGGAAAAGAAAGACAGAGTAAAATAAATCATTTTAAACCATTATAATTTTCCTAATTTTATGACACTTCTTCAAGGGTAATGTATACATTTGCGTCAAATATACTAAATACAGAAGATAATTTTGCTATAAACTTTTTTTTACTCTATTTCAGATATAATTTATTTAAGATTTAAAAAAGAATTGGTAGCTTTCAGCATAAGAAAAATACACTACTCGGCATTAAAATAATAACACCAGGTAAGAATAATCTCATGAACGTCAAAATCTCATGATAGGAAGAAGAGGTTAGAATATGCAAATGATTAATATTTCAGTGCATTTTAGACGAAGCAGGAGAGAGAAACGACATCTGAAGCGCTGCATAAAAGAAAAAATGCATTGTGAATTTCTCATTCGGAAAGCGTTTTGTAAGGTCGGAATTTGCTCAAAATATTGTGTTATGAATCGAATAAAAAGAAATGCTTACCAGCAAGTATCGGAATTTGATAGAGGTATGATCGCTGCCTATCGAGAGTGTGGATTATCGTTCCGTGATATTACCCATCGCACTGGTCGAAATCCAACCATTCTCATGAGAATAGGGAATCAAAGAGTTGCTGAGGATCATACTGAACGACATGCAGGATCACCCCGCCTTCCCATGACTAATAACCGAGAGGATAGACATATTGTGAGGTCGGCCCTGAAAAACCGTAGAACCACATCACGGACCATTAGCAGGAAATTGGCTTGTTTGCAGCACCCCCAGTTTACTCTCGTAAGGTGCAATGACGTTTGCAGTAATGTGGACTGTCAGCACGGCGACTAATACTTCGGGTTCCCATAATAATGCAGAATAGAGAGAGACGGCGATTCTGGTACTCTGAACGACATAGCTGGATACAGGATTGGTACGTCCTGTATCCAGCAATGTTGATTTTTCAGGTGAGTCCTGGTTCAGCGAGTAGTATTCTGATGGCCGCATACATGTTTAGAGGCTCCAAGGAGACCTCTCGTCGCCTGCTTGCATTCGATATTGGCATAGGGGCCCTGCATCTGGTGTGATGATTTGGGCAGCCATTGGGCAGACGACACGCTCATCTCTAGTTCGGATCGACGGTAATTTGAACGCAGATCGGACATCTACGCAGAGAATCGGAACGCAGAGAACGCATTTCTGACATCTTACGCTCAGTGGCTGTGCCCTATCTTCGAGGTCTGCCAAATGCCATCTTCCAACAAGATAATGCAAGATCATATGTTGCACGTTGTGTTCTGACCTTCTTCGATACATTGGGCATTCGATTGTTGCCTTGGCCTGCAAGATTTCCAAATCTGTCTCCCATTGAAAATATCTGGGTTGCTGATTTCCCGTTTCTATCATCCAAGCCCAGTTTGACTCCATGTCTAACCGGATAAGGATCGTTTCAGCTTCCAGGGGGGGGGGGGGGCCGCAGTTTTTATTAATTTCGCACTCATGTAAACTCCCAAACTGCTTGCAAATTTAATCATTTTGTTTTCATTCTGTACTGTTTATGTACAATAAATATTTTTTTTTGTATTTGCTTTCCTTCATGATGTTGCAATTTTAATGGCCAGCAGCGTAATTAATTAGAGATTCGTTATCGTAACCTAATTCAATACATGGTCAAGCTATTTATTTCATGATAATATTCGTTGATTTGTAGGAAAAATTAAACTAAATTTTCATGTAAATTAAGGTATATCGTTATTATTTATTATTTTATTCATTCTGAGTCACTATACTTTATTATTATACATTTACAATAAAAAATGTGATTTTTTAAAATACATGTTATTCATTCTTTAATTTATCTTGAATTTTAAATGCTGTTTAATATCCTTTTTTAGCTTATCAGAAATTCCGCTTTCTTAAAAAGATCAGGTAATAAGTGAAATACAAATATTAAATAACAATTGATTTCTCTCTCTCTCTCTCTCTCTCTCTCTTGTACGTCTGTTAAGAATACATCGAATTCAATATTTTATCCAAATAATAAGAAATTAAGGCATTAGAAGATAATTTTCATGAGTAATAGAAACAAAAGATACAAGTCTTTTTGAGGAAAAAATATTCAAAACTCAATGCTATGTTTATATAAATACAAAAATTTAACATAATTTGAAGTATGGGTTTCTCAATGATAAGAATAGGAACGTGTGGTCTTATGGATGAATGTGTAAATTCTGCTTTATGCATTTTAATGAATAAACGAATGAAATACATATCACTCTTAAAAATGCTTTTAATACTAATACTTTTTTTTAAAAATACTTCAACATCCAAGTACATATAAATATTTACTGTTAATAAGCGTATTATCAAGAGAGATAATCTTTTATAAGAATGCTGTATAAAGCAATTATATTACAATTCCAAATTCGAATTATTCGTAGAATAGGGATATTGCTAAGTATAGTCGTATAAGTGAAATATTAATGACATTGCTTTCCCTAATTCTTAAATAAGACTGCAAGCACATATCGTAGCAAAGATTCCTTATTGAATTGAGTGACACATGAATGCGAGTGATAAAAAGGAATTTTTATTGTGAAAAGCATCTTAACGTAAGGATAGTTGGAAATAGTATAATTTAATTATCACTAAATAATATAAAATATATATTCGAATTTGCAGTAAACCTGATTTAAGCTATGTTGATATATATATATATATATATATATATATGTAATGATTTACACACACACACACACACACATATATATATGTAAATCATTGATTTAATACATATTGCGAAAATAATAATGGCATGCAATTAAACCTACTATTTTGAAAAAAGAATGTCAGAAATAGAAATAAATTAATTCAAAATCTAACATATTGAGCGGCTGTGGTTACACAAACTTGGTTAAACATGCTACATCAATAGAAGCCAATCCACTCAACAAATTACTTTATAAGAAAATTTTTAACACAAAAAATAAATTGAACAATAATTCTAACAAATCCAAAATTGCAAAAAAAAAAAAAAAAAAGAAGAGTATAGTTACACTGTTCCTATTTTACTTTTAATTAAATTACTGTCAGTTATTATGATTAATGCATGAGATTATTATTCAGTCATTTATTATGATTACTACATACATATATAACAGCAAATAATCAATAGTATATATATATATCACATCATACGACAAACTATTCATATCAACCATAAATTCAATACTATTAATATAAAAGAAAACACATATTTAAAGAACTCATTTAAAGAAAAGTAATGTTAATACAACTCATATGAAAATTATTATAATTAGTTAAATAACGTAAAACTTAAACTTAAAACATAAAACAAAAAATCTATCAAGTAACAGAAAACTTATGAGAGAAAGCCCTATGAAAGAAACGCGATAATTTCGAATAATGGAAATAATGTAATTAATACTACGTTCATACTTTGGAATGGAAAAATGAGTGTTTATAATGTTATTACTGATCGAACCATAATACTTCAATGAATTACATTATAAGGAATATGGTAACAAACTAAAAATCCGCAAATTCAGGAATTTAACCATAGGAAAAAAAAAGAAGGAAGTAAACACAGAACAAATAGTAAGGAAATTCAATTATATATATATATATATATATATATATATATATGAGCAAGGAAAATATATTAAAAATAAAAAAAATCGTGATTCAATTCCTTTTATTCCTTCAATTTATGCAATCATATGATTTCCAAAAACGCTTAGATTGGCATTTCCCACTCTCTGAACTAATTGGGATATTTCCTACCAGACACTCAGACTCCGGAAAAATATTTCAGTACCTCTATATCTATTACCATGGGATCTATATAATCCTAATTTTAATTTTCTTGGAGAAACGAACAGGGAAAATTTTCTGTCACTTCGTTCCTAATGAATAAGTGGTCACGCATACGCATTCAATACCGATGTATTTCCCTCTACATTTCGTGCAACATGAATGTATTCATAATTCGATTATTTAAAGTTTTTCTTATCGTACCACGACTGAAGTACAAAAATGTTTTACATTAAATATTTAGAAAACTACACACTTAAGCAGTAGTAGTATATTTCACACACACACACACACGCACGCACACAATGAAAAACGTTTAACACGAAATTGAAGGGACCAAGAAAACTTCAAAAGAATTTTGTACTAAGCGATGCATGCGAAAAAACCTCACTAATACTTTCAATGTTGTCAAATTGTATTGATTCAATATCCTGGTAAAAATTTGCAGCTACACACCCAATCGTGTGCAAAATTAAGGGAATTGGCTAATTATTTATATTTTTACAAAAAAGTATTGAACCAATGGTAATAATTATGCCTCCAAAGAGTTATTCAAATATTCAGAGTCGAATAAAAAAGCCTACATGTTCGAGATTCTGCGCACAAAGGGTTGTCGCAGGTTTGTGTGCTCGTACTCCTCCACGACATTTGCCGTGCTTCTTGCAAGAACTGGGTTAATCTCATTCGATATATCAAGTGAAAGGAGTAGCCATGAACAAATGGTTGACGGAATGAAATGTAGAATTGTCGGTAGGTTGAAGGGTGACCAATCACATTCGTAGGTGGCTGCAGAGCGCAATGTACCGCCCAATGATGTCTGCAATTTGTGAAAACAGTTTCAGAACAATAGCTCCTTATCGAGAAGATCAAGAAAACGTAACGTAATCCAAAACGATGAAGAAGTGTCGTTATTTGGCGCGGGATGGCTAACGCTTCACAGTTCTTACGTGAATCTGGAATAATTTAACCCATTCTTACGAAAGTTATTATAGCTTTTCCAGTAAATTGAACGAATAAGTATCTTCTGAAACCTTGAATACCTACTCTCAAATTTTAAAAAAAAAATTGCTTTTCCAGGTTGCAGAATAAAAGTGTTATGTTAGTTATAAGAAATTTAAAGTGATTCAAATAAATAAGAGTAAATTAACCCAATCTACATTTGAGGGAGATATGAATATAGTATGTGGAAGACTTGAACATACACTAGTACATGACGATTAAAAACGAAGAAAATAATTAAAATTAAAGTTTTAAAAATATAATATAGATAAAAAGTATCTAATTTAACTTAAAATTTAATTTATTCATCAAAATTTACTCATCAGTTTGAAAGTTATTACTAGGCTCATAATTTGATATACTTTTAGAGAACACTGTCAAATAAAAAAAATCAAGTGTTTTATTCATAGATCAACGTAAAATGAATTTTTAGTTATTTCTGTAATTTACTCAAGTAAGGAAAATTAAATTCAGAAAAAACTGATGACAAATATGTTTTTACTTAAAACTCTGAGCAAACAAACACGAAATTAAGTTTCCACCAAAACTGAAACAACATATTGCCTTTTAGTTTTTTATTATTAATTGCAAAATTCTTCTTAATAAGTGCGTTTTAATTAGTTTTAGAATATATTTTTAATTGTATTTAAGATATATTTACTCTTTTGTGATGATTTAATTTTTATCATTAGTCAACTCTTAATTTTATCTTCCGGAATTGGAAACTCGAGCAAACTGAAATCCTCAATAATGATACAAAATAAAAATTTAAAAAAAAAAAGTATTTTTATCATAGCTAAATTTAGTCCTCGCTCAAATTTTCCTCCCAAAGGTCACCCCGCTTATCCACCAAACCATACTAAAAGAAAATCTGTTAATTAATTTTAAAATCATACAATACGGAAAGAACATTTAAAGTGTAAAAAAAAGATGGCCTGGATTATCCTTTTAGGTTCCAACAAATTATAACAAAAAAAATCTATTAATTAAATTTAAAATTATGTACTACCGGAAGAACATTTAGTGTTTATACTTCAGAATTTGAAACTGTTGTGCAGAAATAACAAAAAATGCCCTTTTTTTCACTCTCAATTTATTAAAACTTCTTATCTCGGTTATTCAAATACCACCGTTCTGGAACGCAATGTTGTTTCATAGGTGAGAAGAAAGTGCCTAAATTCATATTTTGGCCTGCCAACCACAGAAATTGCTCAGAATTTCAAATGGGTAGTTGATATGGCTTAAACCTATCTCTTGTTCAAATGTCTCAGACTCCCCTTTTTCGTATTCAGAAGTACTTCATTATTAATACTGAAAGTAAATTTATAAAACGTTGTTCTTAATTTCATGACTCGAAAGCAAAAACTTTTACTCAAAACTGTCAACTAAGTTGATCATTTCTTAACCCTTTGTATATTAAGAATCTTTCATTTACATAATAATACAATAGGTTTTAAAAAGTGACAGAAACTTTTTTAATCGTATGTTACAAAATAAATCCGAAAAGCATACTTAAATACGTTGAAAATATTTTATTAATATTTTCGTTATTTAATAATAATAATAAAAAAAAACTTGTACTCAAAACTTGTACTTGTACTAGGTTGATCATTTCTTAACATTTTGTACACTAAGAATATTTTACTTGCATAGTAACAGATATATTTTAAAAATAATAGACATTTATTTAATAGCATGTTACGAAAAATTAGGAAAAGCCATATCTTACCATGCTGAAAATATTTTATTAATAATTCAGTTATTTAATAAATATCCCACTCTGATTAGTTTTGTAATTGCTATTTGTGTACGAATTTCAGTAAATTACTTCAATTTTACCATCGCCCACTCAAAATTCTTAATTATTAATATATATAGTTTCTTTAAGAATTTTTTTTTAAAAAAAATTGAAACCACACGAAAGGTAGTTTTAAGAAGCACGAAAGGTTTTAGTAAGAAGTATTGTAAATGGAAGATTAATTTCAAACACATTAAAAGAAAACTAGAATAAAGTGCACCACAATATAATGCTTGCTGGAATCAGCATTAAAATTTTTAGGCAACTTCATTGATAAAAAATTGCGAAAGCTTTCTTTAAAATAAATATGTGACTAGCCATTAAAATATGAATAGCGTAATACATACAAGCGAGAAGAAAAAACGAATCGATAAGTGCGATGAAAAGCAAGGAAAAGGAATTTAAAATATTTTTGACGATATTAGCAAAAAATAAGCTTTTGAATTCAAATTGAAGTTTTCTTAAATTGCATTTTGCTAGAAAAATATTCTTCCACTTATCTCGCACTCTTTCCATTTTAATACGAGTTTTATATTTCCTCTTCTTCCCTCCGAAAAAAACAGATATGGAAAAAAATGAAAAGTTATAAACCTCATTTCAGCATTTTAAGTTTGGAAGTAATTTCCCTTTAATTTCCAGATAAGAACTCCTTGAAGTAGGTAATCCTTTCCGAACAATGCAATTCACTCTAAACGAAAATCGTCTGCGTTTTTTTCTTTTATTATTATCATCATCGAATTCTTTTTTTAAAAAAAAAATTTAGAAAAGAAAGAATGCAGACGATTTTCGTTTAAAAAGAAGTGAGGGGAAAAAGGTAACAAGCTAAACAATAACAATAATCTAAGAAATGGACTAGAGTAAGTGAGAGAAAAAAATAAAAGGAGGAAAATAAGTAGGAGATAAATGAAAGGAAATGAATGAAAAGAGCTCCATTTCCGTATCTCTTTTCAAAGCTAGGGATATGAGTGACGCTTCGGCCAATTATATGTCACACTGAAAGCGAAGAAGAAGCCATTGGCGACGAACAGGAATCCAATTTCGGAATTCTTACACTTGGCTGAATTTACGCACTTACCTTCCCCCTGCTATCCACCCCCCTGATAAAAGGCAATCGCTGAGATGGAGTGAAGGAGAGAAGGAAGGGAAATAAGTAAGTAAATAAAAGACAGAAAAAGCTATTTCTTCAATTTCTCTTTTCCTTTTCTCACTCCGAGACGCGGCTAGTTTCCTTCACAGCCCATTCAAGCGTTGGTAGTGGTGGGTATTACGGATTTTTTATTTCTTAACATCCAATATATATACGTATAGATATATATACATATAAATCCTTTTTCCACAGTAAATATCTAGGCGGAAATGGAACGGTGTCTATTTTATACTTTTTTTTTTCTCTTCTTTCCCTTCAGTGGGTGGGTATTTGGAACTTTTGTGTTATTTATTTATTTCTTCTCTTTTGCCGTTCCATCTTTTCGCCTGCTGGCACCGGAATCTCTTCTTTTGGCGAGCTGTTTGGCGCTATCGTGTTGGATTTACGTCTTTTTCCTGAGGAAGTACTACATCTCCTCCTGAATATTTTTTACCGAAATCGGCAGAAAAAGAAGTTGGGGGAGGGGGTGAAGGGAAGGAGGAAGAAAAAAAAGAGCATTTTCTCCTTTTAGTGTTTGGCTCATCAATTGTGAATATGTCACAATGCACTTCGCGCTTAGAGTGAAAAATAATTTTCGAATTGAGATTTCCAGAGCCCCCATCCCCAACTTTCCATTGTAAGTGAAAACAGATTGAAATCAACAATGGTATATTATTATGGGAAGATGAATAGAACGGTCCTTTTTTTCCGGCATAAAGTATTAATGCTATGCTGAATTTTCAACATTAATCACATTTCAAGTAGTTTGTTTCGACTACTTCGCTTCCACTATTCACCTACAATGGCTATTAAAGTTATTTTTGCCGCATATAGAAAATTATTCATGTATTTCGAGTAATTTATCTGTCTTGAATTTGGCATTCCTAACTTTATACTAAAGTTTTTTTAAAGAAAGAATTTCATTCTGAATTTGACATAAGGGTTACTTTTAAAATAAAGTTCTAACTCTTGCTCATCATAGTTCAACTCTTGCGCCATATCTTATAATCGAATATATTAAGCAATGACTAATCCATTGAAGACACGTAAAAACAAACTAAAATACTCTATTGATAATCACTGGAGAACAATTTACGTCGCTCTCTCGAATTCGAACTTAATCTTATATTGTAATTTAAATATGAAATCTTAGTTCAGCAATTCATTCGATCGGAATTCAACAATTATCACTAACAGTAACTTCTAACATTAATACTTTAACAAGAATTCTATTAAATCCACTACTCTAATTAAATAGCTTCAATTTCAATTATAAATCTCTGTCAGCAAGTCATTATGCTCTATTTCTCTTCATTTCCCTTTCAATCTATTTTATATAATTATCTATAATTCAATTAACTTTACTTCTATTTTCATCTAATTTACTTAATCACGTTTCATTTTGATTGTGAAGAAGTAATTTATGCAATTCAAATGATCATAAAGTCTCCAAGGTTAGCGAAGAGGAAATTGCGGATATTCCAGTGCCACAGAGTACTAAAATTCTTCATTATGTATTAAACACAAGTTCTCAAACTGTGTACGCTTTCTCCCAGAAATAGGTTAAAGCCTTTCGATAGGTGCGTCAACAACTCAGATAAAGAAAAGTAGCAATACCTTAAGACAAAAGAAACAAACATATTATCAAAATTACTCGCAACTACGCAAGAGGAGTTAAAAAAGCACCTGTGCCTCAAGATAGATAGCGTTGTTGAGGTAAGCTAGTGTTCCCACTGTTAAATGGATCAAAACAAACGCGACACTGATTCACAGGTTTGGTTTTATTTAGTAATAAATGGCTACCAAATCAAAATTTGATTGCTGCGGTAACGAATTGTTGTCGTTATTTTGCTTCGAGTTGTATCTGAACTTCTTAGAAAAAGGAAAAACGATCACTGGAAAATACTACAGTGAGTTAACACTTCCTCATTCCTAACACAGATAACTTTTACCACCCTCATACCTTAGACGAACGATCCTTTGTCACCTATTTTCATTGTGTCATTAATCTAAAGGACACGATTACAAATAAATGAACAAATAATAGTTTGACAATCGCTACTATAAAATATAGAAAATATTTTGTTACGTCCATTTTAGAAGTAAATTAAAGAAAAATATTTTAGGCTGACAATTACAAAACTTTTAGAATATATCATATAACACACACATTAAAAGCTAATTAAAAAACATTTATGATAATGATAATGAATCACAAAATCATTGCACAGCCGTATTCATTTTCTTATGCTTAATATCTTTAAGGAGTTGTATAAACAGTTATATAAATTCGAAGATCACATAAAGTTCAATCTATGCATCTAATATTTCATTGAAAATTCTTTGATTATGTCGTAAAATAAATATGTGTATCTTAAAAATAATCTTTATATTATGACACAAAACTTTTGAGAAATTACTAAAATTTTAAGAGGTTCTTTAGGTCAATTTATGAGCAGAAAACTACACTTCCACTGTTGATTGAAAAATACATGATGTTACTAAGCAGTTGAATCCATTTTTTCTGTATACTTTAAAAACGATTGAAAATGCGTAGTTAACGTTTCAGATAGTGTAAATTTCTCTGATAATTTATAAAAAAAACCGCTTTATGAGTCAATAAATTTTTAAAGAACTAATATTGCAATATTATCTCGTACTTTGAATGTATCTGCTGTATTTTAAGCACCGTTTGGATTTCATATCATTTGATTGATTGTTTATTAACGTCGCACTTAGAAGCAATACGAAATCCATTGCAATGGAACTCAAAATTTTGAACCTCTGTCAAGTGACAAGGGCGACACTTAAGATAGCATCTCCCTCTCCAAACTTCCACATCACGCCAATGGGAGGTATTGGAGCTACAATAGATTTAGAGGGCATCAGCCTCCCTTTGCGGCAGATTGCTAATCGTATAAGGACACGGACCCACGACCCGATGGAAACAACACCAGCCGCGAGTTCGCGATCATGATCTTTGGATTACCGAGGTCACCAGGATTTCATAAGTATAAAATTATCACATGAGATAAAGTACGTTCCACTTAATACGTTGTTATGCTATTAAAAATTCAACAGATTAATGATTTGGAGTTTTCATTGAAACTACATTGTTATTAATAAAGAACATAGCAAAAAAAATAGCTTATAACAATATAATGCTAATGAAAGATGAAATGTTTATATGTACTCTAACAGATGCTTTGTCATATTTGTTGATAATCGAATTTCATTTTAATTTAAACTAAAAGTATCCGCATACTGAGGTAATTTATGAGAAATAAATACTAAAACTTTCACAAAATTTTAATAATTGGCTGATTTTTATATTGCAGATACGAACTAATTAAAACGTATTGAAACTTGGTTTTTACAGTGATAAAAGTAAGCATATTATAAAATAGAATCACATGATTTAGTTATTGTAATTTCTGTAACACTTAAAGACCTATACAGAAAATTTTATTACCTGTTTAGCTAATCTTCACTCGTAAGCTGATTTACGAAATAGTAACCTTTTGTTTTATATATCAGTTTGTAATAAAGTGATAATATTATACACACACACACACACACACACATATATATATATATATATATAAGGTAATATTTAGTTATGTCATTTGATAATCAAACATTAAGCTACTAAACAAGACTTTAAATTTCGTCTTAGAGATTAAAACTTAAAAGAATAGAAATTTATATAAGAATCAATCTAATAACAAAGTGAGTCAGAATAAAGTATAATTCTAATAATATTTAATATTAAGTGAATTCTTTGAAATTGTGAAACGTATTTTATACTTAACAGCTATTAAAAAAATTCTGTTTGTATTTTTTTGTAATAATATTATGTATGTTTTACATCATTTATCCTGTTACAGGATTTTAGATTCCTATGAAAAAAAGTTTGTTCGATATATATATTACAAAAAAAAAAAAGTGTTCTTTGCTGAAATATATACTAACAAATAAAGGAAATGTATATGATATATTCTCTTGTTTTTGCTGCATGATTTTCGAAATAAAAAATAAATATATTTTGAATTATCAATAACTCATTTAATATTGTAAGAAATAAGTGAACTTGCTTTTAAAATTAACGAATGTGTGAGTGGGTGACTGTGGGGTTTTATGGCGCAAGAGCCAAATTAGGCTATGCTGCACCAATGAAATTAACAAAAATTTGCTCATTATTATAGAACTATCCATATTTTCCCACGCAAGAACTATTAATACATATTTGTGGCTTAACGGATAAATGAATATAAAGCTTTGTTATTTGGATTAGAAATATGCTATATAATTAAATAAGAAAACTTTCTACGTTACAATAACACGAAGAAAAGGTGGCAGATTCCACCTTCTAGTCTTTCTCTTCAAATTATTGTATTCCATGTTAAAAAAGTGAACCTAAGAAAAATAGACGTCATTCGACTTCCTTTAAGTATTATAAACAGTGTTTCTGAATAATTTTCAAGCATGTAAATCTATTTTTGTATGTTTATAAATCACGAAATAAAAAACTAATCGGGAATGTGAAATTTGAATTAAAGATAATAAAAAAAAATCATGGGTCTTAAATTCTCTCGTAAATTATTTTCTATTTTTTTTTTTTTTTTTTTTTTTTGAAATTATTAAAACACAGTTTCAATTTCAAAGTTAAAACCATGGTTTCCGCAGCAAGTTTTCTTCTTTTCTTTTTTTTATTTCTTGTATTATTGTGTTTACTCTTATTTGTTAATCAGTAAATAATAATGAAAACATTTCAATTACCTCAATCTAAGACATGTATAACTGGATTAAATTAATAATAGAACAATATTTATCGACACTGATTCCTTATTCCTTTATTTCAACGCCAAACTCTTTGCTTAGCTTTTAAATCACATTTTACTCTAGTATAACTGAAGCTCTCATAAAAAGTTATTACTTTTTTGTTGCATTTAGACCCCACTTATCAACCACTATACTTGATATCAAAGCACCTGACTTTTGCGACTCTTTTGGACATTAAATGTTAGTATGATTTTATTTTAAGAATTCATAATAATGCTGAGAATTTAAAATAACAGCAACGCAGAGAAAGTAATATTTTTTATAAGAATTTACATTAAGAATAAAAAAATTCTATTCTTCCAAGAATTTATAGCACAGCAACAGTAATATTCTCTAAAATTAATTGAATCCATTATTTTGTTTCCTTTTTATAAACCAATCAGAATTTGTTTCCGTTCTCTGAATTAGAATCCCTTTAGCATTTTTAGAGTTTTTGAAATTGTATGATGATATAGTCAGCCTCGTTAACTCACAGTTCAATAATAAGCGAGTCTGCTTTTCATGAGTTTTTATTATGGCTTCTTCGATACGGATGAAATCAAAATTTCCTATCAAAAGCAGACATTAATACCTTTTAACCCCTTATTTTATTCGTACGAATCATCATTTTATGAATTGAGATGTTCTAGTTTCGATTTTTTGTAAGTGATTATTTTTTTCAAAATCTCTCCAAGGCAGTGAGGGCAGTTGTACGTTCAACCATTTTGGTGAAGGTCAAATTTTTAAGAGAATTATAAAGGCTTCCCCCCCCCTTGTATTTGTGATCTTTGTAATAATTAAATATAATGTCGAAAGAGTACAAGAAAACAAAAATCTTTTTCAAAAGGGAAAAACAAACGGAAATTGCCAGAGACCTTAATCTACCTGAGTCTACACTAAGTGGAAGGTTGAAAAAATGAGGTTAAACTCCATCAGCTTGTTGATAAAGTTGATAATAACAAAAGAATAGTTTGAAAAAGAGCTAGGCAAGATGAAAACACTAAACCTGACAAACGACTGTTTGATTTTTATATTTCTCTCTCAATTTGTAATCGTACTTCACAACTCGCGGTTCACTTTACACGCAGCTTAGTAATCATGGGCCCTGACTACAGCGTGTTAGCGGGGTTAGACTATAACTTTTCAAAATCCTGTCTAAAACGGAAAATTTATCTAAATGGGGATTTTCTTTAAGAAAATGTCAGAATACATTGCTGACATTTAGTACAAATTTTTCCCTCCAAAATCAAGTTAAATAACAATAATTATTCTATATTTACTTTGACAACGTGATAATTAAGAAACTCAAAACTATTTCCTCATCCCTCCCGCATGAGATGGGCTTTATATTAGCAACCAGGCTTTTCATTTAATGATTTTCACAGAATTAAGAAACTGTAATTCAATAAATTTGATAAAAATCCCACTTGGATTTCAAAATAAAAAAATCAGCTGTATATTACAGTAAATAATTTAAAAGTATCAACTACCGAGTTATTTTTAATTTGAGTTTGTAAGATTTTGAAGTCAATGCAAAAGAAGAAATAAAGCCATAAAATATTTTGAGAAATTGTTTGTAATCAGAAACTACCGTATTAATTTTTGCTCTTGCAAAATGCGGGTTATTTGAAGAAACTGATTTTATATTGGTTCTAAACTAAAGCAAGATATGAGTAATAATTGTTTGATGAACGTTTTCAACAGCCTGTTTTTCTTCCCGACTCAGTGGTCCACTTAACGCAATCGATACATCCCGTAATTCTAAAATAAACCAATTAGATGACAAGAATGTCGCTTGAGATGGCTCCCTATTATTCACATCCACGACGCGTTATCTATGAAGACGTACAGCCCAACATATTCGACAAGTCTCCGCTTTACGAATCTTCTGAAATACAAGATCTAATTAATGATATTATTAACGTCACACTTTAAAGCAGTACGAAGGCTGACGGACCTCATAATTTTGAGCCTTGGTCAAGTGACAAGGACGATGTCTAAGCTGCACCCCAATCTCTAAACTTCCACACAATCGGAATCTAAGGACATTTAACTTGAATAGATTTAACGTGCAGTAGTCCCACTGCATGGAAGTATTAATGACAGAACTCGAGCCCAGGTCTCCAAGGACACAATGCAGGCCTTGAATACGGGTTGGTTTGGTTTTATTAACGTCGCACTAGAAGAAAAGAGAGGGCTGTTGGCGACGGACCTCGTATTTTTGAACCTTGGTCAAGTGACGAAGACGACACCTGAGTTGGCCCCTCCTTTCTCCTAACTTCCACACCCTGCTAACGAGAGGACTTTGGACCCCGACAGATTGAACGTGCATCAGCCCCGGCTACAGGGCGGGTCTTCAGTGGCATCAAGGCTCGAATCCACGACTCATTGAAAACCGCCGGCCGCGAGTCCGATGCCTTAACCACTAGGCTACCGCGGCCACCTTGAACACGGGACCATGACTACTCGGCTACCACGCCTGCATAAGATCTAAAGCCACTTCCCATCGGTTATGGGTCCATTACTCTACCAAACAGATTACTATGGTCCATTGATTCAAGAACTTACTCTTTAAAAAACCTGCAGAGTTATTTTAGTAAACCAGACAACAACAATAAATAAATATTGAAATTGAATGTGGAACAATAATTGAATTGAACATTTAACTTATCTCTAATACTGATTCAACCAACAATGTAAAGTTATTTTTCATACTTATTATAAATTTATTAAAATGCTTAAACATTTATTTAATATACTATTTTCAGCCCTAAATAAATGTTTCAGCCAATGACGTTGTTTATCAAAAGTAATTATGAAATAAATCAATTAGATTTCGAAACTGAAACCTTAAATCTTCCCGTAATAAATTCTATATATCACATAAATATCACACGATTCACAGTGATGCTATTTTACGGCAACCCAATAGGCGGAAATAGACCCAGTCTATATCCAATAACAGAACTGCCTTCATGTTCAATTGGCGAAACGAAAAATTCCCATCCCATCTCATCCCTAAAAAAATGATAAAAAAGACAGAAGGAGGGGAAAAAATCTCGACGGGGAATTATTAGAAAGCAGGGGCGGATACGTCTGAGAGGAGCGCAACTAATATATCCTCAAAGACAGAGCGCGACCCCCACATACGTGGTTTATCAACGTTATTCCGAGGGACTGAGTAGAAATCGTTTGGTATAAGGGGTAGAGGGTGGGGCGAACGATTCAGGGCGCAAACGCGCGCCATCAAGCCATAAAACTCCATTAGAGAGAGGAAATTGCCGTGTAAACGCTTATCTTTTTAAGGATGAATTGTATAATAGCTTTCGGGGCGGCGCCTTATCTCTAGCTAGGGCGGAGAAATGAAGCCCGGACCTCGACAGCTTGTCATTTTTAAAAGGGGGAAAGGGGATTTTATCACGATAAAGGGGTAAATGGTTTTCATACGCGTCGCCTAGGGGTGCCTAGGATATTGTAGGCACTCTCCCCCATCCCTTAGTTCTATTATTATTATATGGGGGTAGAAAAGAGGGGTGGTTGGAATATATATTTCGAATAAAGTGACCGCTGGGAGACGAACTTGTTACCCGTCACTCAATCTTTCTCCCCGTTATTTATATACGGTTGCGAGAGTTGTGTCTCGGACGAGTTGAAATCGTTTTCATTGTTGGAAGGGGTGGAGGAAAGGGCCGACGATTTACTCGCGCCTCGACGATCTCGTTCGAAGATGATGGGAAAGGGAGTGTAGGAAGATTGCGAGACTGTACACTCCCCCCCCTTCACATTAAAGTAGTTTTCAGAGAGGAGGAAATGGTTTCATTGTGCATTAAAGAAAATGTGGCGCATTTTCTTGGAATGGGGTAGCGTTGAGGCAAATTAATTAAGTCGGTAGTCAATGTAGTTCTTTTATGGCATGGTAGGGGATGCAGACGAACACAAATATTAAATTAGATGGGGCGTAATTAACGCAATGGCTGTTATTAGAAATTGGATTTCCGGAGTTTTGTATGAGGGTGTGAGGATATTACGCGTCTTTTCATTTTTGGTGAAAAGGAATGTTAAGTATTTAGCGGCCAGTAAAGTGTTTGTGTGTGTGTTCGAGAAACAGCAGTTACATAATTAAATCCCGCACTCACAGAAATTTTAAATTGTTTAAGCATATTGTTATATTGTTTTTATGACAAGTTCTATTTGCAACATATTATCAACCTTCTAATTATGAATAGAATTTGAAATTTATTCGAGAAATATAAGGAACATTCTTAAATACTTCAGTTTAATCTTTTAAATGAAATAAGTAAAAATTCTTAGCTTATTCTGTTATGACTAAATATATATGTAAAAATTAATCCCTGAAAATACGTTATTTGGTTTTATTAACGTTGCACTAGAAGCAACGCGAGAACTAGTGGCGACAGATCTCGTAATTTTGAATCTCGATCAAGTAACGAGGACGACACTTGAGTTGGCAGCCCTCTCTCCTAACTTCCACACCACGCCACAGGAGGACACTGAGTCTCGACTGATTTAATGTGCATCAGTCCGGGCTACACGACTGTTTATTCATGACATCAAGGCTCGAACCCACTCCTCGCCGAAAACCGCTGGCTGCGTGTCCTGCACTATGACCAATAGGCTACCGGGGTCCTAAGAATGCGTAAAAATGAAAAAAACTTTTTTCCCCTCCATATAAATATTTCGATTTCAGGCATTTTAAAGAATTTTATACAATGGATGATATTCTGTATTGTAGGATTTATTGCATAAAATCATAACACTTAGGTAGTATTATATCACAGAAAAGCGTGGGTTTGATAAAGTATGGAGATGGGATTTACAAAAATGAGTAATTTTCTCACTTTACAAGCTTCCATCCACTCTACGGATTACTTAAAATAAATTATTCGTGCGAAGTGGAATAAACAGTTTATTTTTTTATAGTAAAATCGGATACTTAACACATTCAAGTGACTTAAAAAATCAATCAAAAAGTCGAGTCATTTAGCTAATTCAGTCCTTTTATACCAAGCTTGATTTAGTTTTCAGTTAGAAAAATTTTGGTTTTATGATTTTTAAAATAAGAAACTATTCCAATATTTGGACACAACTTAGTTTCTTCATTTATCAATAAAAAAATTTAACTACCGAATCATCATTTAGAATCTTCAATAATATTTGTTCTACTGTTTTTGGCTAAGAAGGTTGCGGAATCTTATATTAACTATTAAAAAAGTAATTTTCAAGATGTGTTAAAACTTAAATTTATAGAATGAGGCAGTAGTTCTCAAATTACTTAAAGTCAGGAAACATTAGACTTTGACATTTCCAATGAGCGGAGCTCTGACAAAACAATATAAGTTTAAAATCAGATGTTATCAGCCTACTTTACATTAAGGCGCATTGGAAAAAAAAAGAACATTCCTCGCAAAAACAACTCCATTATTGAAGAGAAGAAAACAAAATCGCGTTGTTAGGTGCATTGCGACCGCAAAGTTAGCCATCCTTGCATCAAATATTATTTTTATTAAAGGATAAAATACCGGTATTGATTAAAGCAAACACATATTTATTTAAAAATAATTAAAATTACAATACTTAGTTAATTTTTTTTTTCAAATTTAATGCAGGTGTATCACATTAACCTTCTCAGATTCAAGGTCAACTTTGTACCATAAATTTTAGAATAATTTGTATTTATCACTTCAAAATACATGAAAAAGTACTGAAAAAATGTTAAAAAAATTTTTTAGTTTTTATTTTTGAGAAATTAAGTGTCTTTTGGAGGAGATATTAGGATAAGGTGACATCATCATGCTAATTTAAAATCTTTCTTTAATCTTAATTTAATGGGTGATTTATAATAATTAGCATAATAAGCATAATGTAAAATTTGGATCACAAAATATTTCTCTCCGAACTGTTTGAAGAAGAGTCCTAATTTTCAAAATTTATCTCTCATTCGTTTTTCTCTCTCTCTCTTTATCTTATACCATTAAATATTTTCTCAATTTTAAGTTTTTCTTATCGAAAACTCGTGATTTCCAAGAAATGTTGTCTGCGAATACGAGAGTTATAATTTTTTCTTTCCGATACATTCGAATTCGGGAAGTTTTAAAGTAGACATAATTACTGTGATCACTAAAACCTGTTTCATTTCTTTTTCTGACAGATACAAATTCTTTCTTGTACTCCTTAAATATCTGTGTTTGGTGAATTCAATTAGCAATTAAAGAATATCATTGGAGCTGAAATATATGCCATAATTATAGTTTCAATCGAGTGATTTTGATAACTATTGTTCCAATGTCTCCTACAGGTGACACTGAAATAACAGCGTTCTAAATCAGAAGTGGGAAGATTTGAGTGAGAGATTAATAATGTTATACATAAAAAGTGAGTTTAAGGAATTTAACAGTGTGTTTAATATTTTCTTTTTATACAAATAAAAAAATATGAACACTTAGCGTTGCACAAGCGCATAATTTTTTTCTCTCGGAAAACGCCTTTTTCTTTTTACCATAAATAAGTTACGAATGAAAAATGTTCTCTAAAGATCTTTTTTTTTTTTTTTTCAGAACTATCATCTATTAACAAAAAATTAATCAATTCTGGGTACAATGACGCCTTTTATTTAACTTGTCGGCATTTTTTTGAAAGTTTTGTTTAGTGTCTCCTACAGAGGACGCCGGGACTGAGGAGGATAAATATTAGGTTGAGCTGAGTTTAGATTTTTTTGTTAACATCACACTAGAAGCAACACGAGGGCTATTGGCAACGGACCTCGTAATTTTGAGCCTCGGTCAAGTGACGAGGACGACACCTGAGCTGTCACCTCCTTCTCAAATCTTCCAATCCACACCTTGGGAGGATTTGGAACTCCTACCGAATTTAACATGCATCTTCTCCACTACACGACGGATCTTTAATGTCACCAGGGCTCGAATACACGACTCGACGAAAGCAACAACGGTCACGAGTCCGTAACTTTTATTTTAAGAAACTTCAGTTTTAAGAATTCCGAAGGATTATAAGAGAATTTTTTTGCAAAAACGCTTAACAGGACATTGAAAATTTACAAAGGAAAAAATATGTAAGATTAACACATTTGTTTCAAACGGAATAATGAAATAACATTGGTAAAAAACGAATTTTTTGAACATGGGTTCTTGCAAACTTCACACTTTGCGTAACTTAATTATTTTAACCTTAAATATTAAGAGCAAAAGAGAACGTTGAGTCAAATTGAATGTATTTAATAATTAGTTTTATTAATTTATTTTATTATTAAAATAAATTTATCATCTAAAATAAATGCGTGTAAAAGTTTTTAGCTCGATTAAGCATTGTGCTAATCAATTAAGCTATATGTAATTAAAGTGAAAGCAAACAATGAATTATATTATTAAATTGAATATATTTAAGCTAAATGTTATTAAAATTAAAGCAAACGATAAATGTAATATTATTGAACGACGGATTTGGTGACCATTTGGCGACTTGGCGAGAAACTTGGCATAAATTTAATTCTTTAAATAATTAGTTTCACTCAATTAATTTTTATTAATTATAATTAAATTTTCATATTGTCATCTTAAACAATTGTGTATCGAAAATTTCAGCTCAATTGAGGGCTTAAAAATGTAAAAAAAAAAGCTTTTAAAGTTTTGACCCAGACAAAGTTACAATGTGAGTTAGAGAAAACCCATTAAAAAGCAACCAGCAATCAAAATTATTTTCTCTGAATAACATTCAAGATCGGATAAATCTGGATGACGAATACAAATTATGATTAAGAAATGATGAATTTTCTTTAAAATAGAAATTTATTGTTTATTTGATAATCAGTAAAATAAAACAAACCCATTCCGAGCAGATACATTTTAAACATATTTCATTCACTGTTGTCCGAAAGTTAAGCATAATTCACAAAATGCGAAAAATGTGAGTAAATATTGATGAATTTTTTTCGAAATAACATGTAGAGAATCATCTGTTGAAGGTGAAACATTGACTTTATGCAAAACATTTCAATCGACCTCTTCACGAGCAAAACATTTGCGCACATCGGAGTACGGATAAGCTAGTTCCTATGGTATAAGCAGTTTAGACAGGTTTCTACAATTCATGTGCGACGGAATGTCGTTAACGATTAAGCAAAATGAACGATGGCCCAAAGATGACAAATGGACATGGAAGAAAGAATGGTTGAAAGGCTCATATCCGGACTATTATAAACTGAAGTGTCTAGAATTTTGAATACGCTTTGGTGTGTGATGATAAGGCTGTGGCACAAGTTTTAAAGTGCGGGAAATGTTAACCAACTACCAGTACCAGGTCGATCAAGAATCACAATCGTTCGCCAAAACCGATATTTTTCAATAACTGGATAACTTCAGAGAGACATGGTGCAAAAGAACTGGATTTAGCGTTTTCAACCACCACAGGAAGGCGAGTTTTCAGACAAAATGTTTACAGGAGATTCAGTTATGCTGGTTCCTATTCCAGACAACCATCAGCATGGCTGATCCTAGGTGGTAGGCAAGGTGGGTGGCCGCCTATGGCGGAAAAATTTAGGAATCGAAAAATCACATGAACTAGAAAGTAATAATTAAATAAATAGAAACAAGGTCCAGTCGATATTCTTAAATTCATTATTTTCCCTTAAAATAGGCCAAATTTGAGTATTGTTTTAAAAATTTTACTAACATTTCCCATAATTGTTACTGTAGGTGAAATAAGTTTGTTTTTAAATAAAAATAATAAGTATTATTTAAGAACAATATCTGTTCAAAATCGTCTTAAAGGGATTAACAATGCTGACTATTGAACCTGAATCGAGTAATGAACTAGATCTGAAGGTAGTTATGCGCGATTTTGCAGAAAAGAGAAAACTCAAAAGAGATAGTTTTTACTAGTTTAGACTTTGAATATCATTGTCCTAGTTTTTTTCCTACTGTTTTAAAAGTACATTTAAGTTATTTCTGGAAAAAATAGTAGACACTAGTCTTAATTTGTAAGTTCATTGCTGTTAGCTCGTTAAAAATGTTAGTTTTGTTTTTGAATAGAAAACATTTTTCCATAATTTTGAGTTAGTATAATTGTCTTAATTCAATTACATATTCATTGCCATAAAAATTTGTACACCAAAAAAAGAGTCGTCAGAATAAAAGGAAATTTTACATACGTAAGTATAACATTGATGTAAGTGATTAAAAATCAAAGGAAAATGATCATTTATTGTAGGAAACACTACAAATTAATGGATGTTTTAGTACCCCTTGTGCCTTCTCTAGCATGAATGCATGATGTGATACGGTCGGGCAATGGGGCATAAAAGTCCCTTTTTATGTTCTGTGACATCTCATCTCGTTCCTCAGTTGCTGTAAAAGCGTCTTTAATTCGACCAAACTCGTAGGCTGTCCTACTTGCCGTCCTAAGTGATCCAAAATATTCTCGATTAGTGACAAATCTGGGGATCGAGTAGGCCAGGAAAGGCTGGAAATGTAGCGGAGGTAGTCCTGTGAATCCCTTGCTGTGTGTGAACTAGGGCTGTACTGTTGAAAAATGGCTCCTGGGAGCTCTGCCGCTTGTGGCAACACATGTGGCTGAAGAATGTCACGAACGTACCTTTGGGCTGTCATGGTGCCGTGGATCAATATTAAGGGTGACCGTGTGTCGCAGGGATGGCACCCCATATCATCAGACCAGTTGCGGGTGTGATGTGCCGCTGTACAGTGAAGGCAGGATTGAAAAGTTCACCACGGAGCTCCACACACGTACACGATTGTCATCACTGTTCAGATTGAATCTGGATTCGTCGCTAAAGAGGATCTGATTCCATTCGGATGCAGTCCAATCCTTTCAAGCGCGACAGCATTCCAAACCTTCTCAATCTCAGAAGGAGTTTACCTTCTTGAGATAAATCCTGGATTTATGATCCCGAATGATCTGTTTAACCTCTCTTGGAGCTTATTGTCTTATATAAACACGAATGTCCTGACCCCCGGTATGCTTTAGTGATAGTTCCGATTTCTGCCCCTCCTCCTAATCATCAGTACTAACTTTTATCTTCCTTCCATCACTTTAGTTTAAGCTATAGCTACATATTAATTGTAATTATTTGCATGATACGCGAAGTTACTAATATGTCTGAAAATGTTTGGCTTAGCATGTCTAAATATGGCCTAACGCCAGTAGAAACTAACAAACCACATAAATTTTCTGATTTCAGTAATCAGTTCAGTAAATCCTCATTTCGTAGGTGTATAGTTGAATGAGTAATTTTGAACAGTGATCAAGTGACGAGGACGACTCATGAATTTTTAATATTTCAATCTCCTTATTACTACATTTCTTTCCCTCAGACTTACTTTTTTTTAGGCAAGAAAAGGATTTAAGATCCTGAGGTACCCTAGTGACTCTTTTTCATTCCCATGGGAAATACGTATATTTGAGTGTATGTAATATTTACGTTTATTGAGTTTAAATAAAAATATTATGAAACACAGAAGAAGAAAAACAGACACTGAACTGAAAGTCTAAAAATTTTATTTTTGTTATCATAAATAATGGCACTATTTTGAATTTACACTATTGTATTGGTATACACTATTGAATTAAAATATCCGCTTCACTATTAGAATATATTTTTATGAAGAAGTAATGCTCCATCAGGAGCTTCTCAGAATCCAAGCAGTTCGCACTTCTAGAGCTTCATCACTAGCTTCTTCTTCTCTGCCTTTGTCGCACATCATATTTCCTTCATCCAAAACTGCATAATGTTCCTTTCTCAGGGTTAAACAGGCATTCATACTCCCATTACCGATGAAAACCTTACTTGAGTTGGTATATTCTTTTTTTTCTGATAAAACCTTCTATGAGGCGTAATAGTCACTTCAACTGGTAAAGCCTTCTATGAGGCGTAATAGTCACTTCAACTGGTAAAGCCTTCTATGAGGCGTAATAGTCACTTCAACT
>BMAW01027132.1:29287-45878 GCA_019974015.1 Nephila pilipes | reverse complement strand
ACTTCAACTGGTAAAGCCTTCTATGAGGCGTAATAGTCACTTCAACTTTTAAAGCCTTCTTTAAGGCGTAATAGAGTCTTCAATTGGATGAGCTTTCCTTGAGGCGTATTAGTCTCTTGAATGAGATGTGCCTTCTTTGAGGCGTAATAGTATCTTCAGTAGGTAAGGCCTTCTTTAAGGCATAATAGTCACTTTAAATTGTAAAGCCTTTTCTGAGGCGTAATAGTCACTGTAAGTGGTCAAGGATTTTCTGAGGCTCTGCAATCACATTAGGGAACAAAACCTTCTGTAAGGTATACTGATTCACTTCCACCTTCCTTAAGGCGTCGTATCCAAGTTATTAATCCTTTCCTAGGCTTAAATATCATATCTAAAAATGTTCTTGGTCTCTTGAAAACCATGAAGTAGATTGTTTGAAGTAGCAATTTCCATTTTCTTGACTAAGCTAAGATATTTCCAAAACACTGGTGTCAATTTTTAAGATTTTCACTATTTCAAAGCCACTATAAATTTTGTTTGAATGATCTTAGCTAATATTTTGATTTCAGGTTCTGAAGAGTTTTATTGTCATGTAGGAATTTTGAAAAAAATTAAATATTCAGTTTATTTTGATTCATGGTTTTAAGCGTAGATGAAAAGGAGAGAGCTGTTCTTCGGAAACGATCCTTTAATAGGAGGATCCATTGGAGGAAAATCGTCTCCGCAAAATGGGTTGTTGATGTAGGCATAAGCGAAATGATTGTTAATTAATTGCCCTTAAGAATTCCGACTTTACCAAAATCGAAAGTAATAAGGAGTAAAAATCGAGAATATTGAATGAAAAAGTGTTTTTCTAAACAGAAAGCCATAAGAGTGTTTAGCCATGTTGAGAAAAACTACTTCATTATTTTGAACTAAAACATGTACACAGAACAAATTATTTAAAATAATATTATAACAAATTATTAAACCCATTACATCAAACTTTCCGCAGAATTTTATGAATTTTCATCCTATTTTTTAACAGGTTAAATTCTCTGAAGTAAAATAGGTCATAGATGCTGCTTATTTATTGTTTGGGAAATGTATATTCTCTTAAGAAATAATTAAATGATAAATTAAATTATTTTGCATGTAAAAATTGATTAAAAAAAATAAGGAAATTTTTTACAATAAAACTTTGAAAGATGCTGTTTTAATTTAGGTTTAGAAATTTATATCATTCTACTAGTTTTGTTTATTGCCTTAAGATATATTTATATATATATATATATATTCTTAGCATAAATCTCTTATAATTCTTTTTTTTGAAAAAAATTTCGTTGGATTTTTGGGTTGGAAACAAATAAATTAAAAAGATTGAAATACTAGATAGAACATTTTCAGAGAAAAAAATCTCAATTGGAATGAAAAACAGAGGGAAGAAAAATGAACCAGTTTTTTTTTAAAGTATTAATCACCGAAAAATTCATAAATAGAAACTTGCTTCCTTAAACAGGAATATAGAATCTTTCTATCCTTTACTTCTTATATAAATTATACCGTCAATTGGAACGTAAAAGTGTGCTTTATTATTTTTTTTTTTGGTTAGTTCTTTGCTCACACACAAATTACCTGACAAAATTATTCAGCTAACAGGTATGGTTTGAACACCCAACGTTCTCCCAATCACAAGGTAATTAAACTTTGCACAAGAAGACTGAATACGCGTTCCAACAATAACAATATTTTATTAAAAACATTTAAAAAATTTTAAATTAAGGATAAAATAAGTTGTCTACTTGATCAGTCAATACAAGAAGAAAGGGAGGAGAGAACCAAGTAACTTCCTCGGAGATTTATCTCTCGCTGCTTGCTTTCCACTGCTACTTAACTGGTGGTAGCAGAAGACTTAAGATCACTTCGGCATCAGTCCACTTCAACTGGCATTCTTTGCCAGAATGGCCGGCTCATTCTCGCAATGGTAGAAGGATGGAAAGCTTAAATAGGGAGCTATCATATGTCGCCACACAGGATATTAGTCACAACGAAATTCTGTCCCCACATTCAAAACACTAATCAATCTGATAAACTTGATCCAACGACACTAAGAAGAAGATTCATAAGCCATAATTCTAAGACTCCTATTTTCTACATTTTGAATAGATGGGATGACATATAATCCTAAGAATGGGATAGAAGCCTTCTTTGTTTGAATTTCAAATTCGGAAAGACAACACTAATATTTCTGTTTTTCTTTCTTTTTCATGACAAAGTTAGCCATTTATAAGGTCCGAGGTCTCTCGTAGAATTCAGGGGCTCCAAGTACAGATATAGTATTAAGTACATAAAAAACCAATAAAAAAGTAAGAAATTTTTAGTGCCAAAAGGAAAGAAATAAATCTATTTAAACTTAAAAAATTGTTTAACCTATAACATATAAAGAGGGCTCTTCACGTTTTCCCATTCAATTAACACTTCGGGGATTTTTACTGGCATATTTTTCAAATTGAAAATATCTCCCAATAAAGGAAACATAACTAATTTAAATTTGATTAAATTTATTGAAGTTTCAGTGGCACTCTTCAACAGCAACGTGACGTCTTTTTTCGTCTGGTTGGTGAAGGCGCAAGAAAACGCAACCGGTCAACTTTCATTGGACCCACTAGTCCAGGGTTCGATTCGTCGTTGTAACTCCAAGATCAACTTTGTCCCCCTCCATGGGGTAGAAAAACCACAAACGCCGAAGAAGTGACCCAGGACTTGAAAACTAGATGGCAGCACAGCCTAGAGCTACTTGTTGCATATGCACCCGACGCAAAACACTTGCCTCTGTATGCGTAAAATATATTATTGGGGTGCATAATCCTTTCTGGCTTTAAACCCCAGGTTGGTTGATATTTGATTTGAGCCAGAACATTGGTTTAACACTAGTCCAGGAATTAAAAAAAATTAATATGAAAAGTCGAAATAATTTACATGGTTAATTTCAGACGAGCAAGAGAACAAGTTAAAAAAATGCATTTGTTTGAGGAATTTTAAAGAATGAGTAATGCCTTTGTGAGTCTCACTAAGACAACAGCACATAATTCACAACTAGTGATATTCCGACTACTGCGCATGTGTCATAGAGATTTGCAAATCGGCTAGAGACAACCGATGACGCCAAATTGAAGTGTACTAACTGAAACTCAATTCAACAAGGAAGGCATGTATATAAATTGCAGTTTTGACTGGAAAAGTAACTTTCTCTACAAATATCAGCTTGAATGCTTCTCTTCGTATCATTACGATGATACTGGAAGGGGAGTAGTATTTTTTGTTACTGGTAATATAATTTGGTAAATTATGTTTATATAATACATATTTTTATTTATAAGGATGTAAAGAACTTAAGGACGTCTTGATGTATTGTACAAAATAACGATGAACTGTTTATTTGCATGTTTTGTAATATCTTTTTCGACACTTAAAAGAAGGTGAGAGATATGGAATTTTTAAACAAGTAAACTACAATCATAAATAAAACCATAGCATTGATTAAATGAAAATATCTGGGCAATAAAAACGAAACATATACTACGATTAATCAGGAAAGGCAAAAATAATAAATGCTGCTGATTTCGAAAATTCAGAATGCACAATTGCTTCGACATGTGCAATTACATTATACAAGGAAGAGGAATTTAACTTTTTTACTAATGAAAACAAAAACGGAAATATACAACATAGCTTACCTTTGGCAAAAAAAAAAAAAAAAAAAACTGGAGTATTTTGAACACGAAAATATAAGGGGGAAACGCATTCAATGCATTTTCAAAAATATATAAACACATTGAATGGGACGATCTTTATCTCATCTGATAATTTCATTCGTTTGAGATGCAGGTGGCCGCGATAGCCTAGCCCTTGCACTACTGAAGGGAGAAAATAGAAGTACTTCCCTGAGCCCGTGGCTTTTTACCGCAGAGTGTCACGTTGTGCCCAGGCACTTATAGATATTAAGCATAATTCGTAAAAAAAATTCCTCTAAAATCGGTTATTCATTAGAATATTTTGATTTTTATATATATTATTTAAAATGCATTAGACTTAATACATAATAAAGAACAAAATGGTAACGAAAATTATACTTTTATACAAATGATTACATAAAATTATTACAGAAAATCATATCTTTTAAGAAAATATAATATATACTTCATCTGATACATAAATTTAATGGTGTAATGATATACAATTACATGGAATATTAAGGTATAAAAAAATCAATCTTACTTTACAACGTTTTTCTGTATTTCACTTGGTGTGTGTCATCAAATTTTCGATCGTTAATTTAACCAACTTTCCCTTACGCTAGAGCTCTGAAACCTTAGGAATCGTTCTTACTCGCCTAACAATGCAATATTTAGACATTTGGGACAAGTTTTAACTAATATTTCAATATTTTTTTTTAATAACGTAGTTTGCGTAGTAACGTGACGCCATCTATGGAAGATATATTGAATTACACAGAGAGAGTGATCTTAAAGATGAGAGAGAGATGAGGGTTTTTTACAACGTTTTTTAAACGTTTTTATATATTTCACTTGGTGTGTGTGTGTCATCAAATTTTCGATCATTAATTTAACCAACTTCCCATCAAGCTAGAGCTTTGAAACTTTGGAAATCGTTCTTACTCGCCTAGTAATACAATATTTAGATATTTGCGACAAGTTTCAGATAATATTTCAATAATTTTTTTTAATAAACTTTGCCACCATATAAAAACGTTGTTTTTAAAAACATCAGTTTTTATCTCGAATTATTGTTGTGCGGCATTTTACAAAACATTCTTCAATGTATACTTCAACGTCACGTCTTACACTCAAACAAGTGTTTTCTGCTTTTTCCCCACATATATCATTATTTGTTGTTCCAGGCTCATCATCTAAATCACTAAACAGTGCAGATTTTTATTGCTTTGATTGGTTGGTTGGTAGCGTAAAATTTCTGGCACTGAGTCCTCATGCAACATATTGTGCCAAAATCGAGGTGAAGATTTAATCTTTATAGTAGTTCAAAAAATTCAAATTCAAAATCAGGATATTTATAGATTTGAGATATATTTCCCTTGTAGATGTCGTATTTTTAATAATAAGTTTTTGTTTTTCTCTTGTTGTCAATGCTTTTATTGAACTATTGTTTCATTTTTTCGCACATGTTCAAACAAACAAACAAAAAGCTGATAATAAACATCTTAGCAGAATGTCTCAGTCATATCGGAACCTTGAGAACAAAATTCTCTTGCACGAGCTCCACATTTTCGTCATTTCACTTCAAAAATGGATGACCTGATCTGTCACCATCTTCGGCCGAGTCTCTTTCAGCAATTAATCTCGAAAATCTCTCAAATATTCGGGAAAGACTCATAACATTGTCACCATACACATGCGTTTCTTTGGGCGATTTTCTTAATTTAAAATAGAATTTTATGTTCATTCGTTGATGAAGTGTCTTAACGCAAAGAAGCGCTGCCAAGTCGAATTTTCTCAGAAATTAATGCAACCGCTTTACACGCATAGTTGAAGGGCATTGCTACGTTATTCTGTCACTTATGTAGAGATAGTGCCATTTGCATTTTTTACGAGGGAGTGCCTTGGAACTTTTTAAACACACTGTGTTATTCCATTATTTTTCAGTCAAGTTAGAACAGAGGGAGAATTGACGATCATATACTTGCATAAGAATTTGCTTTTAAGTGATTATAAAATGGATAAGAAATCAGAATATAAATAAAAAAAGAACTGAGAAGGAAGTTTGTTGTTGTGAAAAATAAATTTTAGAATATGAAAAATGTGGAAAAGCCTTTTTAAACATATGCGGAATTTTTAAGGACGGAATGTTAAAATTAGGGAGGTACATTCTCTCATATTCTTAAATAAAGAGTGAATGTACCTCCTCATTATAACTATTGAATTTAAAATACTTTAAAAAAAACGTTCCATTTTATACTTAAAAATAAAAAGAGATTAAAATTGAATGAGCAAGTTTAGTTTTTTATTAACGTCGCACTAGAAGCAACACGAGGGTTATTGGCTTCGTGTTGCTATGTACTTATGAACCTCGGTCAAGGACGACATCTGACCAGGCACCCCTCTCTGCTAACTTCCACACCACGCCAATGGGAGGACTTTGGGCCCCGATAGATTTAACGTGCATCAGCCCCGGTTACACGGCGGGTCTTAAGCGGCCAAGGATTGAACCCGCGACTGAAGGAAAACCACCGGCTGCGAATCCGAAGCCCTGACCACTAGGCTGCCGCAGGCCACGATTTAATGAGAAAATTTTAAAATTATATATTATAAGTTAAATTTAAGGAATTAAAATTAGTTACTTATGCTCAAGCATCACATGTATCGTAACATTGCACGTAGGAAGGTAAATTTTTCTTAATTTTTAAAAGAGCTTATTTCCCTTTCAAAGACCTCTTGTTACGTAACTGTTCTGTTGTTAATTTCGTTATCACCTGAGCAGCACATGACTGGAAATCTCTTCTTAATATTGGTGGTGAAGTTAATGGTTTGAAAAGGAGTGTGATCTAAGGGACGTGGAAGAATCATTGTTTGTTTGCATTTCAAATGAATAGTGATATTTTGTTTGCATTTTCTGTATTTGAAAATATGAAAATAAAAGGATGATTAAAAATTCTGAAACAGGTCTCATAACTTTTTTTATTACTCTACAGCGTCATAGGAATCTAAGTAAATTCTCCTTTCAATTCTGCACAGAAGCTGTGAGTTTATCTTTATCTTCAAAATTAATTCGCAAATTCTAGCTGAATAGCAAAGAAATGGGACAGTACTCTATTTAAAGATCATACTAATAGCATTTGACTTTAAGCCAAAAATATTGTTAATGATGCATTTAAGTTCACCGAGATAATTTTTGGTATTTTTTGGAAATATATAGAACATAATTTTTTTCAGCAAAATTTGCTGTCCAGAGTGATTCCAAGGGGAATGTAATTTTCTTCCTACTATTACTTAATAATTTTATTCGAGTGAAAAAAAGAGATTTTCCCTCTAATTCTGTTTTTTACTCAATATTTTTGTATAGGTTTAACAATTGTAATTTTTGTTTGTTTTCTTCACAATTGTGTGCTTTTTAAAGACATTTTACTTTAACTATTGAGTTTGTTTAAAGATTCTCAAATATAATTACATAACTTAAATATATTTTACTTGCCCCGTCTTCTTTTTATTTACCCATTTATTTTATGTGCTAATTAGTCTCAGAAAATTTAATTAAATTTAACGATGAAACAAATTGAATCGAATTTATTTCATCTTACAAACATATTTTTACAGTTTTCGTAATCTTTACCTTTTGAAGATTTATTATTTGTTACAAATGATTTTTACGCAACATATTTAGCTCCATACATATCCACCGACTTCTTAATTATTTATTTTTAACCTGTTTTAATTTGTTCTTAATTATCGTAAGAGTTAAATAACTATTTCCATACTTTTAGTGCTCAAGATATTATTAGTATCCTTAATAATTAAAAACGAGCCATAACTTCACATAATGCATAAGTAATAAAGTTGGTAACATAGTAACAAGAAGTTGAAAATTCTATTTATACAGAGAATGTGTGTGTGAATTCCATTAAAACATGAGTTCTGTCACTAATGTAATATTGCACGCAAGTTTCATAAAGTTAGTGACGGCTAAAGTAATATATTTGTCTAGCAGAATCAAAGAATCAAATGTATTTTTTTATATTTAGAATTTTATTCACATATTTTCATTTTTGTTTATAATTTTTTCGAGCTTTACTTAAACTACATAAATTTACATTTAGTAATACAGGGTGATTGCTGAATAATTATTGTGTTTAAATTCATTACATGTCAAAAAGTATTACAGATTTGAAAATAAACAATACATCATAAAAAAAAAGATAAACTTTCCTAAATTAGTTTCAAACAATTCTATATACCTTCCTTTCGTTACCAGACAGTAATCTATAAGGCAGTCCCAGAGATGTTGAAGTGCATCATTGTCGGTGTCTGTACTGAATGCGGCACAGTTTCGGACCAATACAAAATCTTCCAAACAGTTTTGTAGAATGCCTATTTCACGACAAGAGAGACATGTTGATTTCTGTAGGATAAGTGGATAGAGCATGCATTGAAACAAATGATTAAGAATTCGATTATCATGTATACTAATTATAATAGTACATTTTTAAAATTTTGAAGCACGTAATAAATATGACAAAAATTTATTTGGTGTTCTAGTAAAAATAAGACATAAAACATATTTTTATAAGATAATGTTGACTGATTTAAGCACAAATGTGTTGTGTTATAATGCAATGCATTTTACAGGATGCGAATGTAATTTTCGCACCTATTTCAATTTGAAAAAATGTTCTGAGAGTGTTTGATGTTAATTGAAGATATCCCTAAATAACTATCATTGTATTTATTTATTAAAAGAAGCAAAAAGAACAACATTAAATTTCCTTTCCTAACCTCATTTTTAGATTCATGAATTTTTGTTCAGGATATAATGGATTAAATGGGCTGAGTTTGTGTCGGTTACGGTTGGCAGACACAGATAAGTTTCATAAGTAAAAAAAGTGAAAGCTAGAGTACAAAACTTAAGTAACTTTTCAGTTTGTGACCTATTTTCGAAAAAAATCAACTGGGTGACATGAAATTCACACTACAGTAACACAACGTAGCAATTAAAGGTTGATGAAAGCATAGTTCCCAAATAATGAATTGTACACATACATTAGGGAATAAAACAGAAAAAATATTTTAGTGAGAGAATAGATTTAGTAAGAACATTGTCTGACCATGAGGAAAAAAAAATGCAGTCCCTTAGTAAAGGATATGACCTTCCTTAACTGCAATGGTAGCGTGATGTTGTCAGTTCAAACTCAATACTAAATTATCCAGCAGTTCTTGAGGTAAGAGTTGCCTCTCTTCTAGGAACATCTGTTTTAGTTGTCTGGAGATCTCAGGAACACACGTTCTTGTTGCCAGGCATTTCCCCAAACTATCCCACACATGTTCGAAGGGATTTAAATCAGGGGAGCACGCTGATCAATCCATTTTGAAGATATCTTTACTTTCTAGAGGCTCCTCAACAGCAGAGATCCTATGTTGGCCCTGCATTGTCATCCACAAAATTAATGTCAGAACCAATGGTAGCTGTGAACAGACGATCCAGTGGGAAGACAATTTCATTGCAATAATTATCACCGGTAAGTAAGCGCTGTCGAATATATGGAGCTCCATTCGTCCAATTTACATAATGCCTTCCTACACAAACACTTCAGGACCATCTCAACGGAGTTTCTTTCCTCGACAGTGGGATGAAATCATGTCCCTACTCCCCCCTCCTTATACACTAGCACTGAGAATTGTTGTTCAGATTGAAACAACTCTCATCAATAAATAGAACATGACCCCATTAATGAGATGTCCAGTCTTCATGTTCTTAACACCACTGTAAACGGTGCTGCAGACAGGCTGCTGTTAATAGTATGCCGTGTTGAGGACGACGGGCAAATAAGCCACCTTTATGCAGACGTCTGGCCACAGTAATCCGTGATAACTGAAAAGAAAGAGGGTTGATTGCCGTACGCAACTGCTGATGAATGTTGCCTGATGTCCATTTTTTTTTTGCTTGAAGAACGATATATCAGTAATCACTAGCTGTTTTCTTCCTCGGCCACCGCCAACTATTCTTACAGCTGTACCTGTCTTTGGAAGGCTTTCCTTGCTCGTAAAACTGCACTTTTGTCAATTCTAAACTCTTGTGTAACACTCGTCAAACTACACTCCTCTTGAAACTTGCTGATCATTCTACCACGTGTAAAGACATTCTTATGGTTTCTGTTAGCCATAATGAACATATGAGAAAATATGATTTCACTTTCACTTGTATGGAATGCCTGGAATTGCGTCCTTCTTCCTTCTTTTTTAAGTAGCCTAGACTCTGAATATGCGGTATCCGCGCGTTTACGTGCCGTGTCAACACCTCTGATGTCATAGTGCTGGCATTTGCATAAGCATCATCTTTTTACTGATCTGCCCTTTCACTGTAATGGTCGCAAAAACTCATTTTTAACAATTTCATAGTTGCATGTTGAATATTCCATTTATTGCTTAAGTTTTGTACGCCAGCGTATATAATAGTTACTTGATAAACCTGGTAATTTTAGACAACGGTCAAACAAAGATGATGAAACTTGAGAGAATACCTCTTTCCCTATCCACATCACGAGAATACTTCGAGGTTTCGTTTAATTCACCGTGCAGAAACACTCACTAGAACTCATGATCTTTATTTCAACCAGAAGAATCCTCGAAATTCCTTACTCACAGATATAGATAGGGATTGGAAGAACGATCTGTTCTATCGAAATAATTCATCTAAAAGAGCACGAAACCCCGAGTTAATGGTCCACCAGAAACTTGTTCTTTGCTGTTTTGAATAGTTCAAAATTGTTCTCTTCTCTCTGTCTCCCTTCTATAATACTACTTGTTACAAAAGGTTATATAGCACCGGAGAAGCCCGATAATATTACCGGCATCTTTACCCAAATTGGGAGCCTACTTTCGTGCTGGATGCAAGTAAATGTTTGCCGAAACCACCCATTCTCAAGCCGCCAAATCTCCTTATCGACGAACGGAGCCGGCGATACACACCATATCCCCTTTCACACAGTTCCCCCAAACAGAGCTATCAACCAATGAGCACATGGGCAAGCCTCCTATAGTGTTCATCACAGCAATTATGCAATAGGAACGAACGGACTAGATCAACTCAAATAAGAATGGCTCCAATGGGACTAAAGAGGAGGGGAAAAGCTCCTCCAAATGAGATCTTTCCGCAAGCAGGTAGAAGATATAGCATATCATGTCTTCGAACTGTGAGTCCGGCGTTGGTAAGACTTCAAATAGGCAGGTTCAAGAACTGTAAAAATTAGGATAAAACAGTCGTTCCCAAAGTGATCAATAAGGACCCCCAGAGGTCCCCAATATTATTCGGGGGGGGGGGGGGGAAAATTAAAATTGATTTTGGGGTCCCTGAACAACGTCAGGGAGTCCGGGCAAGGTTTAATATAAAATAATACAATTGTGATCTATTTTTATTAATATGGACATTTAAATTAAAAACAATAAATAAAATAGTAGCAATTTTTACATCCTGCAAAAAATATAAATATAGGTAGGAGCTTAAAATACAGTATGTTATTTTAAGTACTGAGTATTATGTAATACCTTTTGTGAACGAACATTGACAAAAATTTATTTCCACTGATTTGTCACTTGTAGTAACTATGGTGTGTTTAACTAGTTTTAATGTTATTACTAAAACTTAATTATTGTTCAATTTACTTCAGTAAATTTAAGCTTTCAATTTCTATCAACACGCTAACAACAATATAATAACGAAATAACAATAAAAAAAAACCCGAGATAATCCCTCAAAAACGAAAATAAAAAAAAATCCACTGACACACACCTATGATGTAATAGTTTTTGATGGCGCCAGCTACTTAAGTTAATAACAAGCATGGCACGGTGCGAGACAGACAGCTGAAAACAGATTTATACTGGAACGCAATAAAGCCGCTGCATGCAATGTACACTTAAACTATAAAATAGAAGAACATCGTACATCTAATCAACAATTTAGTTCTATGTTATGCTTTAACTCTATAAACTCTGCAAATTAGTTCTATGTTATGTTTTATGTTATGCTTCTTTTTTTTATCTTTAAATTTAGATTAAAAAAAAAAAGGTTTGTATTGTTATTCAGAAGTTTTGGTATGGTTGAATTTTTTGTTTTGTCACTCAGATAGTGTACCTTTGTTACGTAAGTATATTTGAATAAAATTAATATTTTTTGAAAAAAATTATGTATCACATTTTTCAGTATAATTAATAACGTTAATGGATTAGTTTTAGTAATAACAATACAGTAATCTCTTAACGTTAGTTTTAGTATAGTTGCATTTTTTGTATTATTACGCAAGGAGTGTACTTTTGTTACATACGTAACTATATTTGAATAAAATTGATCTCTTTTGAAAAAATTATGCATCACATTTTCTTTATAGTAATCCTTTAACGTTTGTTAAGTGATTACTGTATTGAAAAAAGTAAAAAGTTAAAAAAAAGTGATCCTTAGCGTTAATTAAGGGATTATTTTTTTTTAAAATTAAAACTTAGGAAGAAACTGTAAGTTGTTATTTTTTTTAAAACAGATATTTTTTGAATGAAGTTATTTATTGGAAATTATATTTCATTCAAAAATTACATGAAATTTTATCCTTATGTCAAATAATTAATTCAAAAGGGCTTTACTGCAGCATTCCATTGAAATAGTTAATAATAATTAACAATGGTTTGCTGCAAATAAAACATTTGATATCCAAATTTTCTTATATCCTTTTTTTTTTTTTTTTTTTCTTTTTAATAGATAACAGTATGAGGAAGTCGAAGAAAAAATGCCAACTATACCGTGTTGAATATTTGAAGAATATCGCTTTATTTCATCGCCGGGAAATAGTACTAAACTTATGTATAATCTTTATATGTAATAAAACTATGCAAATGATTCAATGAAACCTTCCAAGCTTAAGGAACATTTAATAATAATAATAAAAAAAAAACGTAGTGACAAAAAAAAGATAAGGATTTAATGTTTTTTCAAACAGTCAAAGAAAAATATTTGAAAACACCGTCACTGCAACAACTTATAGGGACAACATCTAAGCGAGATGACGATAGATAGACTACGTTCTTCTTTCCGATTGAACATTTCTTTATTAATTGCATAGTCTGGAAAGCCGTACACTATTGGTGAAGAACTTATTTTACCAGCTGTTAGTGAGGTAATTCGCACAATCTTCGACATTATAAAAGAAATTTCACTGAGTAATAATACAGTACAAAGAAGGATTAACGAAATGGCTTGGTGCTTAGAAATTTTTTTATGTGAGTATTTAAAAACCTCTGAATTTTTTATGCAGCTTGACGAGTCCACTTTACCGGGAAATGAAGCTTTACTTTTAGCTTATGTAAGATTTGTAAAAGATGAAAAATTTTCCTAAAAATTGTTATTTGCTAAATGTCTGGAAGCCGATACGAAAGGTGAAACGTTATTTACTTAATTAAAACGATTTTTCGATATAAAAGCTATACTTTTGACTAATATAATTTCCGTTGCTATTGACGGTGCTCCGGCAATGGTAGGAAGATACCGAGGCTTTCTGGCATACTTAAAATAAGCTGCACCGAATGCATTTTCAGTTCATTGTGTCATTCATTGACATCAGTTAGTCGCAAAATATCTTAGTGAACATTTGCATGGATCACTAGATTGTGTCATTAGAGCAGTTAACAAAATCAAAAGGAATGCCTTCAATGAGAGATTATTTACTCAACTTTGGAAAATGATGAATACTATAAACGTTTAGTATTTCACACAGAAGTATGTTGGTTATCCCAAAGTGCATTGTTAAATCGATTTTATACGCTCCTTGATTTAGTGTTGGAATTCCTATTGAAAGACAATGATTTGCGACACAATTTAATTTACTCAAAAAATGACATAGCCCTATATGACTGATTTATTTGCCAAATTTAACGAAACTAATTTGGAACTATAAGGTGACCCATTAAATTTAATCGAAATTAAAATCGTAATATTTGCGTATGTTGAAAAACTTTATCTGTACAAACAAAACTTGGAAAGAGGAGAATGTTCTCAGTTTCCAAATCTTTAGAATTTGCAAAATAGAGATGAAGATTTGCTTGCTTACTGTCAACACCTAACGGCTCTTCATACAGACCTGAAACAAATATTTGATGACATTCTTCACTTGGATATTCCCGTCTGGGTGTTGAGCCCTTCTGCGAGTGGACAAACTCATATCCCAAATGCAGATGAATCCATACTAATACAGGAGCGGCTTATTGAAATATCTATAAATGAGGAGCTTAAACTATTGTTTGAACAAAGATACCACAAATTCTGGTTACAAAAAAGAGATCCCGATTTTATATTCCGCATTATGAGTTATTATAAAAAAGTTGTTGGCTGCTTTCCCGTTTTTCTATTAGGTAGAACGTAGATTTAGTGCTGTAATGAGCCTCATCACAATAGGAAAATAAAGAAAGAAAGAAACCGACTAGAAATTAGTGATCATGGGGATTTGCGGTTGCTACTCACAAACATTGAGCTGGACATAAATACATCCATAACGTCTCATCAAGTTCATCCAAGTCAATATTTTTTTTAAAATTTTATTTTAAACAAAAGTTATAATTTCAAAAAATACTTCTTCAACAAAATATTTTTTTAAACTTGTAATTTGTATACTATGAAAATATATGTAGAGCTTTTTCGCTTTTGGGTCCGTGGGCAAGTTTTGACTATAAAAAAGGGTCCATGGGTCAAAAAAGTTTGGTAACCACCGGGGTAAATGATTCTGAGCTGGAATGGATTGGGACAACCGGTAGGTCTTTGATTTTTTTTAAAGTCCATTTCAAAATCGATTTCCACTTCCAAATGGAATTAAAAACTTAACTGTTTTATTTTTAATTGTATTTTTAAAGTTGTCAATCTAATTAATTTTGTTACTTTGAATTTATGAACCAATTCTAAAATTCTTTTTTTTTAAAGTACTATCATATGCATGCGAAAAAAAGCATGTATATGATGTGCATAACAATGCATAAAAATTTTGCTTTTGCATTTGTAATTCTCCAAAAAAATATTTTTGATTGTCAACAAGTATATTAGTGCTTATAATGTAAGATTAACTCGAAGATGTCTGGTTTCAGCTGATTTATACATATTGATACAAAATCAATTATATATAAAATGATGTATTGGATGAAATATCTAAGAATGCTTTACAAAACTTTTTTTTTTATGAAAATGTTCTTTATTTTGATTCTTATTATTGTGTATTAAGAGAGCAAATAAGATAAGAATTTGTATTTAAATGTTTAATTTATCTCATGTGTACCTTTATTAATTTGTTCCTTTTACTATAAACAAAGAGAATAATTAAACAAGTTTATGCACTTAGTATTTAATTTTTGAAGATACCGCAAATTAAAATAAAACACATTTATATATTATTTTGTGCGCTTCAGTAAGATTATATTATCTTAAAAATTGCATATTAAAGCATTTGAAGTAGATTTTTTAAAACTATTTTTTATTTTTAAAAATATCAAATACTTTTGCCTGAAATTCCAATGCACTACATAATATAAAAATGATTTCAAACACTTTTCTATTGATCAGAATGTACTTTAGCATTTGTGTAGTAATTATACATCGTTGAATTAATAAGAATATCTTTGAACTTTTGTTCGAGTATTCTAAAGATCAAGTGAATTAAAAAAAAAAGTTGAAGAGCGCTTTTTTTAGAAATGAACAAGAACAGGTAGAATAGTTCATCCAAAAAGTCATCACTTTACTGAGGTTAAATATTACGAGATCCGTTGCCAATAGCCCTCGTGCTGCTTCTAGTGCGACTTGAATAAAACCAACTAACCATCACTCAAAAAGAACAGAATTTCCCATTCTTACCAAGCAGAGTAAAATCCGATGGGGTACCATGTGTCGTGCTGCCATCTATATGTCAAAAAATGTAAATAAGGATCAAATGAGAAAATCGAATTAATTCCAAATAACATTTTACAGATAAGTTGTATTAATGCTCTCATAGAATTTTGGTGTGTAAAAAAATCTTTTATTTGCACAGAAAGTATTATTAAATGACGAATATTCAATTTTTATTTTTATTTAAGCATGCTCCAAGCGATTTAAAACCGTGTGTTTAGGGCCAAATTTAGGTTTTGATACTCTGAAGGTAAGTCTATTAATAAACTTTTCATATGGCTACAGCAGTAGTCCTTCGTCAACGACAAAGTGCATTTTTTGGTATTGAATACTTGATAAATGATAATTTAAGGACATAGTACTTATCTAAAGCCATTCGTACTAAAAAAATATGTTTTTTTTTTTTATCAAAGTACATAGTTGCTGAACAGAAGAAGAATTGAGACATATTTTAGAATGAAATACAATTTTAAGAGAGAGAGAAGTATTATTATATTAAAATAATAACTATGCTCTAACTTGACTTTTTATTCATTATATGTTAAATACTGGGGGTGGGTGGGTAATCATGTAATGCGTGGTCTAAATTTCCCACTGCATTGTGTTTAAATTTGATCTTTGAGTAATTTCACCAAAAGAAAAAAGGAGGGGAAAGGGTAAATGATATCTGTCGCGAGCACTCAACTATTTTTGTATAGTTTATTAAACTGCGATTGGCAATGCCAGTCGAATTCGGAGAAAGTAAACAGAACTTGAGGACATGGCGATGCTGCAAATGCGTCGAATTACGAACTGCTGCTAGAACGATAATTCACCCCACCTTCTGATTTGAATTATTTGTCTTTTTATGTGTGTCCGTCCAAGTCATTAATAAACTGTTGTAAATTCTTGAAGCTCTCCCAATCCTTCTAATGAAAACCTTTTAGACATAACAATACCCTCAGCAGCCTTTGTAACCTTAGACTGCAATTTTTTT
>BMAW01027132.1:0-29277 GCA_019974015.1 Nephila pilipes | reverse complement strand
TAAATACTATTTTTGATGATATTCGTGTTCCTATGACTGAAAGAAGAAGGGTGGTACATGATGAGAATTGACGTACTGAAGTAGGAGAGCAAATGAAAAATGACGTTCTTCTGTACACGTTCATCATTCCATAAATAGTCGAGTATGAGACGCGATTCCCAACAGTTCTCCGGAGACCTGTATCTGGTAGTCCAAGTATTACCATCCCCTCAGTCAAGAATGCTGTTGTAGCCAAGTGCAATCGATTTCACAATTGTTACATGCATGGCTGCAGCGTTATTTGAATTGTCTCAGATTGGTGCAAAGTCTTGATCATGAACGAGTTCCGACTTGTCTAGAGTTAGATGATCCATATGTAAGGGACAAGCAAAACACACGCATTCAGGTTAAGAACATCAAACATTCAGAGTGGGCAGTCATGGCGGAAGCAGGAATTTCAATGAGTTTAGTTTTTATTAACGTCACACTAGAAGCAACACGAGGGCTATTAGCGACGGACCTCGTATTTTTGAACCACGGTCAAGTGACGAGGACGACAACTGAGCTGGAACCCTCTCTCCTAAATTCCATACCACGCCATTGGGAGGACTTTGGGCCCCGAACAGATTTAACGCGCATCAGCCACGGCGGATCTTAGGGGCCAAGGATCGAACCCACAACTGAAAGAAAAAAACCGCCGGCCGCTAGTCCACGACCTTGACCACTAGGCTACCGCGGCCCTGGAATTTCAACGAGATATGGTAAAGAGATGCACATCTTTAAAGGTAGTTCTGTAATGTCTGCACAGTATCGAATTTAAGTTCTAAAAAACACTGTGAGACTCTACACAACAGCAGTTGGTCCCGATTCCCTGCTTATGGATGAGTGAGTGAGTGTATGTAAAGTTTATTGGCGCAAGAGCCAGATATGGCTATGCTGTGCCAAATAAGATTAAACTGTGGTCTAGACGTGAAGTTGAAAAAAGGTAAAAATGGTTGACAAGGAGGAGGGTCGAAAATAGAGAAGGATCGCTAGGGTATCCCGGGAGTGCGTCACCCGTGTTTACCAAAGACAGTAAACCCCATGGGAAAGAAAAAGATCACTAAGGTGCCTCGGGGTCATGATGCCCGTACTTACCTGAAGAAGGCAAGTCCCTGAGGTCCCCTAATATAATCCCCAGGGGCAGGGTGCCCGGCTATACCCCCAGACGCTGGGTACCCATTTGAGTCGCCTCACTACACGGGTCGCTTATGGATGAGAGTATATAGAGTCGATATTTTTGACGAGTATTTGAAAAGTGTGGGTATATCTTGTAAGAAATGGTATTATCCAAATCTTAATCATCTCAATGAAAATCAACTTTCGAAGTTTCGTGTTAAGCAAAATCTAACTGCAATTGACTTGTATTGATCGCATTCTTTCGTATGATGTTCATAAGAAGGATCAAGACTTGGACTAATGATACACGTTCACGAAGTTATTACAGAAAATTTTAAAAAAGGATACGAAAATTCATTATCTATTTATACACAATTTAAATAAGTCATTAATAAATAAAAATCTGACCGATTCGGATAGTATTAGTTTTTATATTAAAAGAAAAAAAACCAATATTACTCTCTTTCTCATTTTTAATCCTTCTACGTAAATTATAAATATGAGTAGTAATAAGTGTAAATGCATAATGAGTTGTAAAAATGTGAAAATAAAATTAAACAATTTGGCTTGTACAAAAAATGATGTTTATTAAGATGGACATTTGATTTCTGTTTCTTGTGAAGAATTGCTAAGCACCGGTGTAGATCCAGAATCTGGAGTGTCAGAATTAACACCGTTCTTTACACTTTCTATATTGGTGGAAGAACTAATGGTCAAATTATCACTTTTTTCAGTTTGTTTCAAAGTCTCCGAATCTTCATTTTCATTTTCTGCTAGCTTAGATGGTAGTAGTGTGGGTGTCCCAGCATCTCTCACATCATAACTATGATGAGGCAAAGTTTCCAGCCATTGTAGCATACTGCCATTTTTGTTAAGGAAAATGACAAATTAAAATAAATTACAAAAAATTCTATGCAAAGAACAGATTTAGCCACCCAAGGCGCGCTTTTGAAAAATAATTATTATTAATTACTCAAATACAAGAAAGTAAACAATAAAATATCGACAAATGAGCAATAGTAAATTTTTCCGGTATTACAGTTAAAGGAAGCGATAAATTATTAAATAGAATATTATATCAGTTACATGTAATTAAAATTGAAGCAAACGATAAAAAATTGAAAAGTGATCCGGTATGCAAAAGTTATCCACTTAAAAAAATAGCCCCTTGGGTGGCTAAAAAAATGGCTGCCTCACAACTGTCTTAAAATTCTGAATGTTCATTTCAATCCTATAAAAAAAAAATCTGGAGAAATTTATTATTTTTGAAAATTAAGTTCGTTACTGGTGAAAGCAGACATTAAAAGTAAGCCCAAAAACCAAGATAAAATTTTTTAAAAGTGATCAGGTACGACATTTTTGGGTTAACTAAAACAATAGCCCTTGGGTAGCTAAAAAAAATAAAACTATTTATATATAGGAAAAGAGGAAATAACAAGGAAAGTCAGCTTGGAAACAAAAATTAAAATATAAAGTATACTTGTAAAGTTTTTTGGAGGTTCAATTATAAACACACACATTCAGAGAAAGAAATAAGAGTAACAACATTTAGAAGTTTATTGTAATTCGGGGGAAGTAAACAATATTTTACAAAATTTTAGATCTTTATAAAATCGAAAACTATCTAATTAAAAAAAAAATAATTCATTTCCTTACACAAATAACCCTAAAGAAATTTTATCACATATATTTTTAAGCATAAACACAATGCAAGTTAATCTCAATCACCAGTTTTATACAAAGAGCAAATGCTAATAACGAGAAACTTAGATGTTTAGGCTCATTATTTATAAAATGTGGAGACTGAGAGAGTATTAGAAATATAACAGAAAATTCTCAAAAAAATAACAATTCAAGCTTTCAGGTATTCTTAGGAAAATTGTCTTTAAAATTTCACACATTCTTTACATATTTTTATTTTTCTCAATTTCACACAACTCCTATAGCTTTGAGCTTAACCAGACTATTATTTAGTTTCAGACTTAAGATCGGATTTCTAATTTTTAGGACCATATTTTAATTAAAAAAATATTTAATGTAAATATTCATCAAATTAATTTATTTAGAGAGTTCTTAATCCATTATTCCTAAAAAAAAATATCTTTAATTTAACAAATAAAAAATTTATAACTATTAAAAATTTCACTTCATTACATCCATAATTTAGAAAATCTCTAAAAATCATTTAAATGTTTCTACAATAAAAAAATGTGCATTTTGTTGTATGACACACATCCTGTAAGCACACTGAACATGTTTTTAAGATACATTTACTACAACCTTTAAAACTGAGTAAGAAGTTCATTAAAAAAACTTAAGTGTTCTTCACAATTATATTAAAGGACACTTACATTTGTATTTCATGAGCATATATTTTTTTTAAGCTCACAAAATGCTCAATTTTAAAAATAAAATCTCATTGGCTAGTGAATTTTAAGAAATTTTTTTAATGGTTTTTATTAATTGCAATAAAATACAATATTACTACTTAATGACAATGGAAGGCACTATGTTAGCTTGAAAGTTTATGCCACTTTTTGAATTAAAATAAATAGGTAAAGGTGAGTGGGGCCTCTGAATATTCTAAATGTGCTTCTTCTTAACATAAAAACTGAATATACATATATCATACTAAAAACTTCTATAAAAATTGTATGATTTTGAATTTGTGTAATTGTTCAAAAATATGACTGTTTTATATACATGACATAAAATGCATGTTCTGGTGTCATAGCTTTTTGGGAAGAATCCAGTCGTTTTGTGAGAAACAAACTTTATTTTTGTAGACAACATTTTATGTCATTAAATCATAGTTACATATGTAGCAAACATCGAAAGTGTACATCACATTAGAGCAGCGATGTTTGAAGCAAATTGAAAGCCAGAGGCAAATAGAAAAGAGTACGGAAAAGTTTGCATCAGTTTTTATATGCCTGAGGCTTGGGAAAGATAACCTGCCTCGCAATTTCCCAAAATTAAAAGGCTACAGACAGAGTTACAAAATGAGGCATTGGTTGGATGATTAATTTGAGCAGACTACTAAAGTAGATTCCCGGGATAAAGTAAACGAAAGTTAAAAAAAGAAAATAAAGTACTTAGGTAGGACATCACACAGTCAGATATATAACAAAATTGTTTAAAATGGAATAATTTGTACTAATTTATTTTGCATCACTTTTATCAATTATGTTAGCTTTTATGAGAAATTTTGATATACTTTGTTCATATCTTCACACATACATTTCCTATATATTATTACATTTGCAAAAAATCTACCACTTGTTTGTTTAAATAGATATTATCCTATTTCAAGAAAATCATTTTTATTAAATAAATAATGAAACACTAATACTTTCTTCAGTTTCACAAAATATTAAAAGTTTGATACTTTTTGACAGCTTTCAAAATCTTTTACAGATATTTACAGTTTTTATAATTTAAAATTTTGGTATAGATTTGAAATAGTTCACACAGCTAGATTTAATATATATAAAAAAGCAAAAGCAAAATTTAAAAGAAAAAAAAAGCTAAGCTTATTATTTTTTTAAAAAAAACCTTTACCAGATAGAGAAGAAACAATTATATGATCTTCAAGAATAATTGCAAAAAATTTAGCTGTTAAAAAATTTCTTGTAAGGTAAAAAATGGAATTGAAAGAAAGTACCTTAAAAACTAACTATTGAACATAAAAACTTTTAGTAAATTTATTTATTTTGGTGTTAAAATTATTCTTATATAATTTATGGAATAAAATTTTTATTTTTTCTCATACTTTTCGTTTTCCTTTGTTCATGCGAATTTTGGTTTTTATCAGATTTTGTAAAGCACGTGTTTATCGGATTGTTTGGCCTTTAATTCTGGAATAATCACGCATAAGTTAAAGTCACAAGAAAGTATTAATTTTCTTCACATTCATTTTTTCCTATTTTCTCTGATTTTTGTACTATTTTCCATTTTTCTGTTGGTTTATTTTATATTCCTTCAATTTACAACATTTTTTGAGTCCTTTTATGTAGTTTTTTTTCTAAAATTATTTCTAGCATATAATTTTTTTCTTTTATATTTTTATTGTGTTTAACTAATTCTATTAGTGTTTTGCTCATGATATGTTAATTTAATAGTTTACTGCTGATTTTTATTTCTTTTTTGCTTTATATTTCATTTATTTTACTATTTACTAAACATAAATAAGGACAAATGACATTATCACCCATAGCAACTACAAAATGAAAAAGAAAACAAAATGTGAAATATAAGAATAAGTTCAAGAAGTAGGTATGCTTGTTTGCCATGTGAAAACACTGATAAGAATTAAAAGATTTCTTAAGAGCAGTGAGTGAGTGAGTGAGTGACTGTGGAATTTTTATGGCGCAAGAGCCAAAGCAGGCTATGCTGTGCCAAACACTTATTAATATCAATCAGAATAAAAAAAAAATTTAAAATTATGAAAAAAAAGTGAAAAAAGATAAAAAGTTAAAAACATCAAATTTGGTGTAAAAGGCCAATATATTTTAAAAAAGCAAATAAGTTATGGTGGGGTTTCCCCGCCCCCCACCAAGTCAAATAGGTCTAAATCTGATGACTGAAAAAAATGTGACGATGAACAAACACATGACACACAATTAAAATATGATGAAACATGGCAGGAAGGACACTCAGAAGCCCCCTCCCCTTCTCAAGAGTCGACAACTATAGCTCCAAATGAAAGATTGACAGAAAAGACCAATTGATGAATTTAAAATTTTTAGTACATCTTCCATACACCACTTGAATGATATGTGTGATCAAATTATTGGAGAAATTAAAGAAGTGAGAAAACACAGACAGAAGCATTATTTCATGGATGTGGAAAACACTTGAACAACTGGATTGTGTTGCAAGTGGCACAGAGGAAGTGTGGTAAAAAAAATGATGCCACCTAGAGACAGATTCAATGCCATATACTGGCAAAAAAGAACAGCACATCACAACTCAGCAGATGGAAAATGCATGTAGGGCATTATTTAGATTGAAACATAAAGCCTGGTTGCAATGGTGTCATAAAGATCAAAATTGGATTGACAAGGACTGGGGACATGCAGACTGTTATCAGATAAGAGAGACCCCACCATCAGAATAAAATTTGTTTAAAATTATGAAACAAAGACAAAGTGAAAAAAGATAAAAACATCAAATTTGGTGTAAAAGGCCAATATATTTTAAAAAAGCAAATAAGTTATGGTGGGGTTTCCCTGCCCCCCACCAAGTCAGATAGGTCTAAAACTGATGACTGAAAAAAATGTGACAATGAACAAACACATGACACACAATTAAAATATGATGAAACATGGCAGGAAGGACACTCAGGAGCCCCCTCCCCTTCTCAAGAGCCGACAAGATGTCAAATGTAAATAGATGTAGATGCCAAATGATCTGAAGAGCAAGAGTAATGCAGTTTAGTGACAACAAAATATCCAAGAAAGGGACAGATATTTTGCATTCACAGTCATAGTGGAGGTTAGTATCATGATTAAATGACTGCACATGGAACATGTGCTCTAATTTGAGAATATGAATGTCTAAAGGTACATCTATTAATCCTACTGGCTCATGTTTGCCTTTTCGATAGTGGAGATAAATTTATTTTCATGGCTGATAGCATACCATATCATTGATCAGTTGCTCTTCAGGAATGTCTAGAGAGCGAAGTATTTAAAGCCAAGAATGTGTGTGTGTGGCTAGCACATATACCTGAACTTGACCAAATTAAAAATGTTTGGGAAACTTAAGGTAGGTAACTTGCTTGTTTAAAATATCTTTTAATAAACCAGAAAACCCTCATTTGTGATCTAACAGAGGAGTGGGAAAAAATAACTCAACAACTATTGAATAACATTGAACAAAAATTAACACATTGTGTCAAAAGTTGCATTTCACTCCACAGTGGATAGATCCCATACAGACATGCTTCTCAAAGGTCTCTGCTGTCATTTATACGCATTTTCCACTGCTTTGTACACATTACTACCTGCATACACTTCATAAACTTCCATACTTTCTAAAACATTAAATGTTATTAATTCTTAAGTGTGAAAAGTGTAGCAGCAATATTTTATGTTTTAACCCCACAAATAAATTATTTGAACAGTTCATTTTGTGATCCTTCGTCAGAAATTGTACCCCATTTTGTAAGTATAGCATAGGGCTTGGACAAATATTTATTTCCTTAATTTTAAGAAAGCTGGAATAAATAAAAGAAAGGTTTAACTGAATGTTAATTCAAAAGTAGGATTTTATTGATAAAATTTGTTAAATTGACAATAGATTGTGCCTCATGGAAATGATGGAGTTTTTGTAATTTCAACTTCAATAACCTTCTATGAGAGTCTTATAAAGCATAACTTTGTTACGTATTATAAATATACAATTGTCTAAAATTTCTCGGAAGTATTCTCGGTGGTGTCAAAGAAAATGACCTTTGGTGAAGACATTTAAATTCTGAAATTAATAGCATTTTTAAATGAATAATATCATTAAATACATTAAAGTTAAATGAATTGGAGATTTCATATTGTTAGAATGGGTGAGAAAATTCAGTAAAGAAGATTTTCATTGCAATGCCCTCTACGAGTTGGAAAACAGGAAGACCAAAACTACAGTGGCTTGATTCTGTTGAATCGGATATTAAGGTGATTGGGGAAAGGGACACACAGACTAAGGCAAAAGGCTGGCTATATCAGGGAAATCTTCAAAAGAATGTATTGGCCAACCCTGGGCTGTTGAGTCAAATATGATGATGAACTGTCCAAAATATACAAAAGCTTCAAAATTCTTGATAATAGTACCAAATGATGAAAACAGATGATTATACTGGATATATTTGAAATTTTTTTAAAATAACCCTCATTTATAAATTGTGCTTTTACGATTCTAATTTATAATTTACAGTTTCCCTTTTTTGCTTTCTGAATTTCCATCTTTCTTTTTTCAAAAGACAAAGAGAATCGTATTATTTTGGCAATTCTTACTCTATTACATGTTAAATGTTTAAAAAAGAATCAGTATGTCACTTCAAATTGATCACTTCTAATTTTGAAATCAACTCCTAGTTTGTAATTAAATGATCATTTAATATGTGAAATGCCTAAAATGAATAATTTGACAAAAATAAATTGCCTCCACTGCCATGTTCACCGAACACCTGCAATGAATGAGTTCATTTACCCCTGCTACTAGCACTAGAAGAACAACTTTTGTTTGATGTAAACAAAAGAGTTTTTTTAGTTTAGTTTTTATTAATGTCACTCTAGAAGCAACATGAGTGCTACTGGAGACGGACCTCGTAATTTTGAGCCACGTTCAAGTGATGAGGACGATATCTGAGTTGGCATACCTCTCCTACCTTCCAGACCACGTCAATGGAAGGATTTTGGACCCTGACAGATTTAATGTGCACTCCCCCCCGGCTACATGGCGGACCTTTAGAGGCCAAGGCTTGAACCCGTGACTGAATGAAAACTGCCGGCCACGAATCTGAAACCATGACCACTAGGCTACTGCAGCCACGTAAACAAGAGGGAAAGAAGCAAAAAATATATGATTTAAGGAGCACTGTTATGAAAATCACATTAATTCAGAAACTTAAAAGTTATGTAAACTAGTGGTACTAGTAAATATAATTATCATATCAGATGTGGAAAAACAAAAGTACAACATATTATGAAAAATGAACATATAAAAAAAATGAAAAAGCAAACTCTTCAATTTAAAACAAACACAAAATATGAAAGGATACGATTTTTCTTCTCTTTCTGTTTTTGCAATATTGGCACATATTTTTTCCATTTTAAATGTCTGTATCTGATCCTACAAATGTACATGAAAAAAATATTAATTCAAAATATAAAGCATTTAAAGCTACTCATTTGAAAAGAAAATGTTTAAATTATTTAAAAGGCAATCATGGAAACAATTTAGTAAAAAAGAAAATCAAAATGATTTATCAATAATATTAATATATTAAAAAAATTATAATTGTTTGAAAATTAATTAAATTTCTTAGCTGCTTTTAAATAATGTAGATGAACCAATTCTACTTTTTCAGAAAGTCAGATGAAATCAATAAGTGATTTTATTGATGCAAGGACCATAATTGGTCTAACTGAACAAGCTACTCATTAGAAATTGCATTTCAGAGCTCAGGAGCTATATAAATATTTTAATATACAATATATGACAATGTAGAAATAAATATCCAATATCTAATAATTCTGAACACATGGAAAAAAATTCAATCATTCCAAGAAAGTGAAACAGTATAGTTGACTAATATATTTTAAATTTATTGACATACTAAAAAGGTTCAATATATATTAATATAACAACTAAAACACATTACATTTATTATTTCACTTGTTCATTTAATTTTAAAGCATTGTTAATTCAAACACTTTTTCTATTATACATTATAAACTAATATTCTTTTATGATTAAATATGTTTTCCCCTTTTGTTTCAAAGTAATAATATATAAATTTTACATAAAAATATATTGAATACAAAAATTATGAATCAAAGTTGTTCAATTGACCCATCTGAATAACATTTTAAATACTAGCTATAATTTTTGCTTGAAAATTCTTTTAATATATAGATATATATGACATGTCCTTAATCAACTTGTAAAAATGTATTTATGATTCAGGGTTGAATAAGAACACCTTGGTTCACTTAAGACTGTTTATTCATTTCATTGAGAGAGAAGCAATAAATGTACATTATGGATAAGGCAAGAGGGTAGATTCGCCTCCAAGATTAAATCGGAAGAGAGCAGAAGAGAGTGAATTTTACCTTTCCTTCATTTTTATAGTTGAGATTAATTTCTTACAGATTCATGACTTTGTGAAAGTAGATTTCGCATATTTTATAAGCACATGATTGAATAAATAAAATGATCATATGGAATTAGATAGGCAAAAAAGGATGAACTCTTTACTACTGGGCTGTAGATGGGGAAAACTTAGGAAATTAAAATTATTTTTATGTGATATTATTACATATATATAAATAAACACACAAAGTCAAGTCTCGCAAGAGTGAGCTTGTGATACTGTGAAATTCCCAGGTATAGTTAACTATTCAATTTGTCTCAACTGTTCAACTAATGTTATTTTAAACCTTATAGCAACCCCAGAGAAAATGAAAATCTGCTGATAGTAAATTGAAAATTTCCTTTCAAATTTTTTCCCCGCCAGTTTTCAAAAGTAATTTTACACGTATATATATAGATTCCAAAAGACAGCATTACTAAGCTTGCGTTTCAAATTCCAGTCTTTCACCTCCCCTCCCTCCATGTCATTTCTAGGAATTAACCACTAATCCACTACCTCATACAGTTTTCTTCTTTCCATACTCTCCTACCATCCCTATTATTTCTAGGAATCTATTGGCCCACTAATTCAAACCGCCCTTTGGAAAATCAGAATAAGAGCGGTAAGGACCATAAAGGTAATCTGATAACTAACTCTGTTTCTTCTACCTCCAGCCACAGTTTTTATAAACATTTTAGTCTAAACAAACACTTAGCAACTCTGCAGAATCCTGAGAGAAATAATTGGTAAAAATGACAAATTTTGTAAAGAGGAAAATCATTTTTCACTGGGTATAAAACAACAATAATCAAATTAATATAAGATAGAGTTAATTAATCCACAATAAGAAATAATTTTCCTATCAAAATCTACAGTTTTCAATATTTGAAAAAAGCAGAGTTATTATTTTTGAATAAAAAAAAAAAAAAAAAAAAAACTGGATGGGGCAAAAAAGTTATGTCAGGCTGAAAAAGAGAATGTATAGAAGATACTTTACAATAATTCATCCTTTATCAGTAAATTGTACATTATTACAATGACTGTTTCCAACAACAATAAATCAAATGCTAAAAATTTGATGTTCTAACAAAATTAGATGTAGTGAACTTTTTATCGAGTCCACTTATGGTTCCCTACAATGTATTTGACTGCATTTATATGTTTCTATACAATATTTGTCATTTAATGTCTCTTTTAACAAATTTGAGAAATAAACTAAAACATTACATTGAATTCATCCCATTTCAAAGCTTCATGCATGCCATCAGATCCATATTTCTTATTATACCAGTTATAATGCAGTTCTTCAAGCATAAGACCAAGTCCAGGGGCTTTTGGAATATCAAGCTGGAAAGAATTAATAACTGATATAGAAATGATAAATTTAAACAATTTTTACCACTTAAAATAACTTTTTGCAATATACCAAAAACATACACATGCACAAAAATAATACAGCTATGTCTAAAATTTTAGATACTTCTTTAAATTTTTCAATTTTGTATGCTTTTAGAAAATGAGCTGTTTCATGTAATATTTATATATAATTTAAAGTAAATTAAATGCTAAATTGTGGATAAAAGATCAAATACTTTAAATATTCCAAAAGCATAACTTTAATGTTTAAAAGTTATATCATAAATAATATCAAAATACTATAGTCTGCATTTAGAGTAGGGATTCTTTAATCTTGATTACAACATCACTGTGATAGCTCATTGCACTGACAAGTACAGAAAAACTCATTAAGTTAGATGCCTTTAAACTCGGATCTCTGAATAACCCAGATTGGTAAATTGGAAGATTTTTTTTTTTTTTTTTTTATAAATTTGAAAAGTAATCTGCAAATTCTCATAGTAACTATTATTTGTTTTATCCACATATTTTGAAAAAAATATTTTCTATACTGAAATCTTCTAATACCTATATATGTGAAAAGGAATATGGAGGGAGGGAGGTTACTTTACAAATATTCTCTGTAAAATCTTAGATACACCTTTTATCACCAGTGATAAGATAAAGAAATAAATGCTTTCTAATCATTTAAAAAAGATGAAAATGTTCAAGCCATCCAGAAGCAGCATCCCATTTAGAACATTTGATGGTCTATTTCGAATGTCAGATGGAGATTTCACCGAACAAGCTTCTTACTTTGAAACTAATGCATGATTATGCATCAGTAATATAGAAACTTCCCACAGCAGAAGCTTACAAACTTTTTTTTCCCAAGAAAGGAAGTGTTTTTATCTTAATATGCTTCACATTCTATTTTTTCAAAACAAAGATGACTTTCTATAAGTATGATTTTTATTTTATTTCAATACTTCCCATTCTTCTGTTAGAATATACTTTTGATATTCCAGACCAGGTCCAACCCCAATTAATTTGAATTAATAAGATTTCATTTATTTTATTACATGACATCAACATGAAATACATGATCTGTTATTTGTATTTGTACAAGATTTTTTCAAACAGTGCCACAAATTTTGTTAGAAATTTGGTTGAGACTTTTTCCAGGCCAGTCCATTAATTGAATTCTTCAGTATCAAACCATTGTTTTATATATCTTTTTTTCTGTGACAAGTAGATGAATCCTATTCAAATATATATGAAACATTATTGGGAAATTGATCACAAGTAGAAGGTAGTAGTTTTTGTTCAAACCAAGCACTATTCTAATATTCAGTGATATTTCAGCAAACTTAGTTCTTTTTGTGGGTATTTAAACTTTTTGAATGTTTTCATTGTTCAGTTAATTATTATTTTTAATATAAAGGTAATTACAATTTATAATATAATAATTTAAATGGAAAATAACATTAAAAATTGCCAAAACTTACAATTTTAACATATTGCATATATAACTACATTTCTGAGTACAAACTTCAACTTGTACATTACAATCACATAATTCATTGGTTCTCAGAACAATGACTGATTGGCTAACTAAATTATTTAGCCTGATTATTGTTTAAACTCCTTCAAACTTGTGTTTCTTTTAAGGATAAATTTAATTTAACCTTTAAAATATTAACAATATTTTAATTCTGTTTTTTTGCACCAATTTAGCATTAAACTTACTTTTAAATCATACAAAGAAATTAGTCCATTACATAAAACAGTTTAATCTTCTACACACAAGCAAATATGAAAAATATTAAAATTTAAAAAAAGTAGCCACAATTTTGGCCACCACTGTAAGGAGCGACATTTAAATTGAGTATTATAATTTTTAAAAGTAAAATTTTATTAGGGAAGAAATCTCTCCCCCCTCAATGTTTAAAATTTAATCTTTCATTCAAAATATTTTTATACATGCAATGTCTCATAAGAAAAAAAAAGTGTCATAAATATTGTTATTTTTTTCTGTGGATGCAAATATGATACATACATTTGGTGTAACTTTTTATTAAGGGATTTGAGTCTGATGTATACTTTAATAGAAGAAAAATGATTTAATAATTTACAAATGCCTTGTTAATCAATGATAAAACATAATACTAAAAATACAATGATGTATTTTTAGTTGAAAAGAAATTTTGATGCACATTATTTAGATTTAAAAACTGAGGATACTATTTCTTTATATGTGCTTCAAAATATTTACATTCAAATACATTTTTTAAACTGCTGACACAAATGAACAATTTTAAATGATCAATACAAAAAGAAATTAGGTCCATTAGCTATAGAGCAAATGCAATAGACCATTCTTAAAGATGGACATGAAGAAAAACACCATATAATATATAGCACATAAAGAATTAATGTTAAATATATGCTCTATATTGAATGGTGTATTACTGACCATTAATTCAAATAATACATTCTGTAATATTATTTTTTATTGCAGATAAAACAGATTTATTTAAAAATACATTATAGTCGCATGTTGATTAAGGTATATCTAAAATGATAAAAGAAACTAATTTTGAAATTGAATTCATTTCTTCAAACAGCTCCTCTAAGCAATTCTAATGACATCTAAATTAAAATATAGCAGCTGTGGAAAGTAATGTTCTAATACTTTTTTAAATTAGTGATAAAAGAATTGTAGGACATCTAAGATGATTAAATAATTCAACTTTAATTTTTTTTGTATGATATTAATTTTGTATCATCCATCCTTAAGAGATTTTTTTTAAAGCTGAATAATATTCAGAATTATGCTAGAGGAAGACAGTAGACATCGTAAAATTATTAGGTGGCTGAATGTTTTTTAACTTAATGTACTTTAATATATTGAATTTTGAAAATGCATCAGCTTAAATGTTACGAAGGCATGCCAAGTTCAATGAAGCATAAGATCTAACAAAACTGACCAATGCATGATCATATTTCCTTAACATATTGCAGAAAAGCTATATGGCAGACATTTTTGAGTACATACACACTTTGTAACACTATTATTATAAAGAGCAGTTATTGAAATTTACAAGATTCTGTGATCATTACAAAACAAATTAAGTGAATGTGATATTTTTTCATATATATACGAAAAATATTTTTTTCACCGCATCTATCATAGATTGATAAATTAGTTTTAACATAATCAACCATTACCAATTATTTATAATTTAATAATTATATTAAATTTCTTAAAAATAAATGTAAAATTTTGATGTATTTAACTTTTTTGCCGGGGGATTAGAGAAAGGAAAAATAAAAAAAAATCTTTTTTTTCCTATAAAAAATCAGAAGACTTGAGTAGAGAAGTTAACAGACAGACAGAGAGAGAGAGAGAGACTATTGCTATACAACGTAGTCAAAAGAAAAAATGACAATGCAAGATAATGACGACAATTAGTTAATTATAGTGAAATACAACAATATTTAGAAATAAAATTTTTAAATTCATGTGTTAAAAAGTATTCATTGTTATATTTTTCTTTCAGTGAAAACAAAAGAATCCATATTTATAAGAAACAGCTTCAATAATTTGCTAAAGATCATATCTTCTTACTTAAAGAGACAATTTCATTTGTAATATTGAAAGGGACAATCACAAAAATTGGAACACCCAATATTATATTCCCCATGAAAATATTTCAGATAATAGTTTGCAACATAAAAATGTTAGTGAAAATACATAAAAATTAATATTTTAAATTTTTAGATGTAAAACATACAGCCTTCTTATAAGAATGGTTATCATGCTATAATTTTTTGACATTTAATAACAATAAAACTGGGGAAAAAATTATTTTATATATTCAGATGTAATAACTGTCTAATATTTAATAATGATGATTGCTAATTTTAAAATTACATACTGGATCCAGATATGAAAAATAAAAATCAGGAAATCAAACAGAATCACAATAAAATTAAAAAATACAGTAGCCAAAAGAAGCTACAGAAGAGTAAATAAAATAAATGGATAAAGTCAAGATAAGAATTGTAACATAATATTTAAAAATTTCAAGAATTAAAAATTGAACAAAATTTTTACTTGTAATAAAAACGAAGAAATACTTTCAGCAGGAATTAATAAAAATAAATTAAGAGTACAGACTTTTTTCCTTTGATTCTTACCTATGTTTAGGTAACTACCCCCTCATGCTCAGTAAAAAAGCAGATGTATAAATATGACTATTATTGCAACAAATTCAAAGATTAATCTTTCTTTTATATGCATTAACACATTAATCACTAAGGAATGAAATACTAAGTTATTCTGAACATTCAGTTGGTCTGCAACATACATATAATCAGGAATTGAATCAATCAGGAATCAAGTGTAAAGTTTGGGCAAATGTAACAATTGATCTGCATTTTATTAAAATTTGAATTTATATTATTTTAAAACAATATTTTAATGTATTTTCAAACATTTCTTTTTATAATTTTTCTTGCTCATTTTTTTTGATTGAAAGTTATTATTTTAGGAATCTATTATTTTTCAATGGATTTATTACTCAAGATTTATATCAACATTAGATTTAAGAGATTTTTTTTTAAAGTGGTTCCTTCAGTTTCTCATAAAGAAGTTACTTAAAACATTTATTGCAATTTAATTAGTATATTAAAGAACATTAAATTTCATATTTAAAAAACTAAGCATTACATCTCAAAATCAATTGTAATTTTTCACTGATCTTCATTAACAGTACTGTTCTAGAATGTATAAATCTCGACCATAGCTAAGACATCCTTTCTTAAAAAATGTTTTCAAAGAGCAAAATCTGAATTTGAACTTTCCCCTTCAGTTATTTCTAACGATTAAATACACATTTTAAACACTTTCAATTTTTCAATCAGATAAGGAAAGCATTTATACTAATCTTACTATTTTGCTAAATTTCAAAACAAATGAAATAAAGAAATTCAACAATTAAAAGCTTTATATCTTTTCCAAGAAATATTATTGGATTAAGAATAAAACTTACTCTTTCAGAATCCCAAACTTTATCAAAAATACTTTGATCTGTTAAATTTCTTATTATAGCTATCGTTAATCCTATCATTTTTCTTATTTGATGAAGCATAAAGCTTTGTCCTTTAACCTTGATTACTAAGAATTCTATGCCACATGACTGGAAAGGAGGACCACACTGAAAATAAACTAACATTAGAACTCAGTCTATATACATACATGCAAATAGTATATACATTAGTAAATGGACAGGATGTACACATTACATAGTTTTCTTATCACTGACACACTGTACACTATTTTTTAAATGCACAACACATTTTGATTAGAGTTCACAAGATAATTAAAAGATTAAAAAATGCTTATGTACTTTATAAATTAACAACTGTATTGAAAAATAATTTTGACTGGTTTAGAAAAATTCTTTAATCATTGTAGGAAAACATATGTACTAACCTCAAAAGACATTATATATCTTTTACAACTAGGGTCTCCTGGTAATCTAAAAATAAAAGAAATAGAAATTCTTTAAAAGTATGTAAAATAACATATAAAAACAAATATATATATATATATATAATTATTACTGCAATGAGAGTATGTTTAAAACTAATATTTTTAATGAATTAAAAAAACTTGACACAAAGAGTAAAACAAATTTTTATGAGATACAATAATTTTTTTTTTTTAAAATATAAATAATTTAATTTTAATTTTTTAAATTAAAAAAAAAAAAAAAAAAAAAAAAAAAAAAAAGGTATATAGTAACAAATTGAAATTACACTTTGTGTAATTTTTAAATTAATTATTAAAGCAAATGATTAGACATGTTTTGTCAGTTTATGTATAGAAATACAGTATTAACTAAACAGCAAGAAAATACAGGTAGAAACACAGTATTAACTTAGGTAAGAGTTATTTACATTGTGTACACAAATTTTGTTCTGGATTAATCACACACAACTAAAATCACTTAGTATATATTAATATATATGTATCAGAAATTCTTTTTACAAGGAAAAAATTTTGCATAACTCAAATTTGATTGACCATGAAATTTTTTTTCACAACAGTTATTACTACACATGAAATAAACAAGCAAACACTTCAATATTTATTATTCAAACTGGAAAACTTGAGAAAGCAACAATAAACACATAATAGATTTATATTAAGTGCAAACATTTACTTCAAGACCAAAATACAATAAGAAATCTGGGATTTTGCAACAGTTGGGAGGTTTAGGATTAAATACTTCACTAATTAACAATGGATTTGAATTAGTGAAAATATCTAATTAAAATGTAGATCATGTATAAAGTGACATTTTAAAATCATGAAGTGGGATAAAAGTTGAAGTATGTCTTTATAGTTTCTAAAATCTAAGCAGTTTTAATTGTAAATAAATTTCTTAGAGAAATACAACTTTTTATATTTTACTCAAAAATTACAAACAACATTGTAAATTGTTCTGATTAAAACTATAAAATTAACATTACCTCCCTGATGTAAAATTGTAGAAATTCCGAGTTCCAATGAAGTTCTTCAAAAATTTATTTACTTCTTCAATCTTTTCATCTGAAATATATATAAAATGATTTGATAATAAGGAATGATCTATGTTAATTATATAGAAATAAAAGGAAGAAGTATTTAACTGGTTAGAACAAAATAATAATTGTATCAGTATTACACCATTTAAATTCTAAAAGTATTATTTGTAACATCAACAATACTTAATAATGTTAAAGAAGTTAAGGAATTTAAACTTTTTTACAAAAATAGCGTTTAAAGTTTAAAACTTTCTTGAATATGGCTTTACATACTTATCTATAAAATATTTTCCATATTTTATAGTTTTAGTAAAGTTACAAATAAACAAACGTATTAAATAACAATATCTGTGACAAATTAATACTGTATATTCCGCAGAAAAATCATGTCAGAACATAAGCATTAAAATTTTCAGCATAAAATGTTGTCAGAATACAACACATTTTATGTTATAATAAATGGGAAAATATCTTATGATTCTTAACCAAAATGTGACCAGGATAAAGTAAAAATTACATTAATCCTAAATTACAATATGAGATAAAAACATGAATATAAGGAAATGATATACTAAATTTCAAGTTCCTGTTTTATTATAATAGTGAAGGCTGAAAATATAAAACTTTTGAAGTTGATTGTATTTACATAAGTTCTTGCTACATATCCTAATATATTCATTGGAAGACAAACATCATTATATTTATTAATTTAAAAGTGTTGGAAGTCACATAATATTCATTTACCAATTATTTAAGCCATGTAATTTAGCCATTTACACCAAGATGCAAAAGTCCTAAAGTTTTAGTTAATTTTATAACCTTATTTCATGTATTACAAGTACTTTGTCATATATCAGATTAGATCAAACACTATTGCTTACAATTATTAGATTTTTTTAACATTAGGAATTTATCTTAATTGCATTTACACTTTACAGATGAAAACACTGCATACTAATAAAAAATGTAGTTGAATAGTTTAAAATAATTCCAATCCATATTAAAAATTCAAATTGGATTAGTTTTTTATGCACCAGATAATATAATTGCTCAGTGTTCTTATATGCCTTATTGCAAGAGGCAAAATTGATAAGTTACAAAATTTAATTTTTAATAATATTATGTTAATACTTAACATTATATATAATTTAATGATAACATACAAATTCAAACACCTTCTTTAGTCTTATAAGAAAGTTCAGCCTCCATATTAATTTGCTCATCTTTTTGTATGGTCATTGAATGGTGAACTTAGGGATTTTATTGCTTTTATATCTCATAAAAATTATAACTGAGATATAATAAAAATAGAATATTTTACAAAAAATCTGTCTAAAATAAAAGTTGTTGATATTGTGATATATGTGCTGTGAGAAGAAATGACACATCAAACACACTTTCATTTGTTTGATTTAATATTTATATATATATATATATATTATAAAAATTTTCATTATAAAACAATTAAAATCTAAGTTCATACACGATTGTATCCTTAAAAAGAGCTAAGTTAAATTCAATAAAAAATAAATAAATAAAGGATAAATACAGATAAAAGTTTCACCTAATGAAGCAGAAAGAGGTATAATTATTTCACACATGAACCATATACAACATATAAAAATAGTAGCAGTAACAAAAAGTTTATTTTTATCACTATACATTAAAATGTAACTGATATTTCATTAGTTACCCTAAAAAAGTTTTAGTCTCAATAACTGCTTTCTATACTTTCAAAAAATATTTTTAGAATAAAAATGTTGATTATAATCAGCACAGTTTAAAAATCTAATTTCATGTGGGTACTTTGAAAGAAATGCAACATGTCTGTATACACTTCTTCAAGAACATTCAATACTAATAAATTTTATCAGAAGTAAATGAAGGAGTATAAACTTAAACCAAAGTTAAAATGTTATCAAAACCAGCAAATTTACCATCAATGATTTTTTACTTCAGAGAATGAAAATTTTAAAAAAACTTCATCTCATTTAAATAAATCCAAATTTTAAAGATTATATTCTTCAGTTTTTATCACTATTTTTGTATTTAATTCTAAGGGTAAAAAAAGTTACCCCCCCCCCCAAAAAAAAAAAAAAAAAAAAAAAAAAGAGACTGACTTTGTTCTATACTGAATAATTTTTTTCTGATACCAAGCTAAACAACAAAAATTAATAACATCTAGTTTAATTACTTTATTCATTAAAAAGTTGAGATAAAAATAAAATATTTATGAATATATCATAACAAATATATCCTAAATTATGTGAATCAAAAACATATAATATATACACCTTGAAGACAACACAGAACACTAAAAAGTAAACAAATGACTAAGAAATAAAACAACTTCAACTCAAAAATCTACCTGAGATTCTATATGTTTCAGAATTCTCTTCATTGGGAGAAGCAAAAGCAAAGGTGGGAATCATATAAGAATATGTTCTAGCATCACAGGCAATTTTTGCATCAAATGACTGTGTCACTCTTTTTACACCTGCAATAAAATAATTTTATAATAATTTTAATTTAAAGTAGTAAAAATAACATCAATATCAACAATTATTTTCAAATTGCATAGAAATAAACAAATTATTTAAAAATGTAACTTAAGTAAAAATTTACTGATATGAATTGCTGAGTCTCTCTCTCTATATATATATGCAAGTTTTAAAAACAACCATTTGGTAACTAATAGAAAAGCAAAACTAAATAAGGGAATAAATTGAACTTTAATTTTATTGAATATTATTAATTTTTAATATCAAGTACAAAAAAATTCTATTATCTCTTTAGTTCATGCATTCAAAAAAATACAAAATCAGATTGGTTTTATTAACGTTACACTAGAAGTAACACAAGGGCTATTGGTAACGGACTTCGTAATTTTGAACCTCGTCAAGTGACGAGGACGACACCTGACTGACTCAAACCTAGCTGGCACCTCCTCTGCTAACTTCCACACCATGCCTTACAGGAACTTGGACCCTGACAGATTTAACATGCATCAGCCCCAGCTACACAGAGTCTTTAATAGCATCAAGGTTCAAATTCACCAGCCGCGAGTCCGCAGCCATGACAACAAAAAGAGATTCAAAACTTTCGTGAGAACTTACTAATCAATTAGCTTATTTTTATAATATAAATAATATAATAATAAATAAACAAATTTCTCAAGATTTTTTTTGTCACTACCAAATTTCTATAGTTATACAAATTCAATTAATCTATACAGTAACAGATAATTTTTGCAGTATACATAAACATTTGTTCCTGGTTATTCATAAAATATTTTGCCTTATTTCTCTGTGATAATAATAATCTTAACGATAGTGAATGACTTTTAATTTATATATGAGAGTGGTTCCAAAAGTACCTGTTTTTATGAACTGATAACATTGCGAAGGCAAGAAGACCATTGCACGGTCATCAATTAAACAGTACCAAATAAATGACACTGATTAATAAGTTGGTTTTGATTGCTGCAGAGTGGAGTTATCACCCTTTTGCAAACAGTTGTCACCGTCAACGAGACCTGTATTTAACTTTATACAACAAAACCAAGCAACAATTAAAACAATTTCTCAAATGACATGATAAACAATCTTTTTGGAAGTAATAAAGCTCAGGGTTTTAATATCTGGCAAGCATATGTTTTCTACACAAATGGGATATGCAATACAAGGTAATTATTTCATTAGAAAATAAAACTATCCATCAGAATTGGCATTAAATATTTAATGTAACAAACAAAATATAGAACAGTGGATAATAATGTAATAAAAATCTTTCAAAGTATAATCATTCAGAAAGATATTAATCTTTATATATATTCAGAAAAATGAACACGTTTAAAAATAATTATTCTTTATATTTAATAAGAATTTAAAGAAGTCCTTAATTCCATTATTTTAGAAAACACTAAGTCAAAAACGGTGTTCATTATTTTTTTCTATTTGTTACTTTACATAGCAGTAACCATTCAGACACCTTTATAACTTTTGTGTTACATAATCCTTCTTTGTCAGTGAATTATATAATATATATATGATAAATTGCTTAATCTTTAAATTCTTATTTTACTCGGATGATATATATATATATATATATGTTTACAAAAATAACTCTCAATCACATATGGATAAAATAAAATTTAACATTTTTTTGCAGTTGACATAAAACAAATTTTATAACACACAAGTCCTTATTAATTATTTTATCTATTTTCCCTAGATGCTGATTCCTGTATGTTACAGGAATGAATGTACAAAATAAACAAGAATATAAATATCTCAGTTTTTCATGATTCTAAAGAAAATTTCTCTATTAATGGATTCAACATTGGATACAACAAATGATCATAATATTTTATGAGCTTGAAATTAATTTTTTTAAAAAAAATTATGTAAATAGATTTTTTTTTTGTATGTGATATTTTAGAACAAATTGAAATTATGTCATAATAATCTATTCAATATAATAAAAACAGTAAAAAAAAATTCTATGCAAAGTTTTGCAAGGAACAGATTTAGCCACCCAAGGTTGTTAAGATTTTTTTTCTTCAAATCTTCCATACATAGCTTTGTGATAGCTAAATAAACTATTATATACTCCATACAATTTCAATTCAGTTTTTAAACTTTTTGCAGAAAATATAGCATTGATTGTAGTATTTCCATGTGTAGTAGAATGTTTTGGATTGTTTTGCCATTCTAAATAGATCATTTTTAAGTTTTTAAATAAAATTTCCCCCTTGTCCACTTTCAAAGTTCATATTAAAATCTCCAGCAAATACTGATTTTATTTGAACATATGATTCATCACTCAACATTTTGTATACTGCTACCACAATATTAGCCGAGTTTGTTTCTGGAAGAGCATACAAAACAGCCAGTCGCATTTTTTCAAGTAGATTGAAGCAAATAATATAAACTGCGTGCAAGTAAAATTAAAGAAAGTGGTGAATTATTAAACTGAATATATTTTAAGCTATATGTTCTAAAACGAAAGGAAATCGTAAATTTTTAAACTGAATATATTTCCAGCTAATGTAATTAAAATTATATGTAATAAAATATAATATAAGCTACAAGTAATTAAAATTAAAGCAAACAATAAATTGTAAAACTGAATATATTTTAAGCTAACAGTAACTAAAATAAAAAGAAATGGTTAATTATTATACTGAATATATTTTAAGCTAAATGTACTAAAAATGAAAGAAAACAGTAAACTCTTGAATTGAATATAAAAAATTATAGAAAAATTTAACATTAAGCCAATGGATAGAACCATAAATTTAACATATTTGAATAATATCCTAGTTAATAGTGAAAATTACCAAGTGTTTATATTTAACATGAAGTCTATGGATAGAACCGTATAAACAGGAAAAGGAAAATGGTTATAAAAAATCTAATTTTGATAGTAAAAAAATTGAAAAGTGATTGGATACAAGAAGTAGTCCACCACAACATTTTATAGCCATCCTAAAACAATAGCCCCTTGGGTGGCTAATAATAGTACAAAAAATACTACAATATTTAATGTACATCACAGATAGTATTAATAACATGATAGAGAAAACATAACTTTAAAAGGTGTGGCTATTAAATAACGAGATTGACATTAACATTTTATTTTGATTTCATATATATTTAATTATTATCACCTTTAATATATACCCCTCCTCTATCCCTACAATGCTCCAAGCAAATCTCCAATTGTTTGATATAATACTGGAAATCTTCTTATGTCAGCTCCTTCAGGAAGCCCTCTCTCTCTTTTACAGCTTCAATTGACTCAAATCTAGTTTCTTTTAATACAGATTTCAATTTAGGAAACAGACAGAAGTTTTAATCAATGTGGAATCATTGTATTGGCGGAAAATCTTGTCGTGTGGATTCTTTGTTGATTTGTACAGTCTCAGCAATTTCACAAATACTTAATTGACTGACAGACCAAACCAGATAGCTGATTTTTTTTATTATTGTCATGCAGCAGTTATTCCAAGTTTTATGTGAAATTTCAGAATTCATTGCTCTATTGTTACACTTATCATTTTCCCGGTGAAACAAACAAAATAAATAAATAAATAAAAATAATAAATAAATAAAATAAAATAAAAAAAACTTAATGTGTATGAAGGCTATGACTGTACAGATTTGTTCACAGAAGCATGAAGAACTGCATTCAAAAGAAAAGGCTTCATGCTAAACAGCTGTTGGTCGCTGGCATTTGATGCATGTGTACTTCTGTAACAGTGTCAGTCTCATTAATTAATATCTACACCTTGTACAATAAATAAATGGAATTTTAAGTAAAGGAAGAGAAAACATCTATTTTGATTGCATTGCTTTCATAAAAATCCATATTCATTTCACAATAAAAATGTTTAATTTATTTTTGATATAATCTTTTGCAATTGTTTTCGAAGGGAGGAAATGAAAAAAAAAGGTAGAAGTAGACATTCAATAATAATAATGAAGCATTTTAATAAACAATTTTTTAAAAATAATAAAGACATGACAATATTTTGAAAAAATTATGCTATTTTTGTTATTTATATAATTGAATGTACTTTGCCTAGCAATATTCTTTCTTTACAAAAAAACTTTTGCAATATTTTTTTTCAAATGAAATTCAAACTTTATTCAACATTAATACAGTCAACATCAGAAATTTATCAGTTTGCATAATATTTTAATCTTTCCTCTACTCTTTATAACTTCTTAACATATTCAGTTAAGGGGAAAAAAAAAAAAAAAAAAAACAACAGCAATGAATTTACTAATAAAATTGTTAAATATTCATTACATATTTAATTATTTTAGGCAAAATGAATGAACTAATGCTTAGTTGCACAATATTGAATCTCATAAGATTGAAAAGTAAAAACTATATAAATTTATAAACTTTTTTTACTGAAATTACATCCTAAAATAAGTAGCCTCATCACTAAAAAAAAAAAAAAAAAAACTGAGGTATATTAAAAAATTAATTTTATTCACTGAACTGTGGTATTATGTCAGAACTTTTTTTTTTTTTTTTTATTGAACTAAGTATTGAAAAGGACATTACATGTTCTAGTTTTTCATCATGCTATAGTCAAAAAATTTTAATATAGTTTCTTCAATTTAATGATATGTAGTATTTTTAGTAATTAGATATAAATATGGAAATTAAAGTTTCAGAACTGTACTAACTATTTGAGACACAAAGCACCTTTTTAACATAAAATCAAATATTACTTAATAGTATATGACTGATTTTGAAAATTCAGAGTTTTTTGGTCACTTGTCATAATTTGTACCTATAATAAGTTTATATTCACTCATACACTCTGCATACATATGCATTTTGCTTCATGTATTTGTAAAAATTGATTTAGCTTCATAGAAAAGGGTGAAAACTTTTATTTTTTTCTGATAAGTTTTTTATCTATAAATGTTACAGACTTTAGGACAAAAAGCACAGGTCACTATCTCTCAAAAAAAGAAAGGAGGTGAGGGGGGAAATTAAGAACTAATAATTTCTTCTCAAAATAGTATAATTTAATCCACCAGCAAAACATAGATAAAGCTCTCAGAGACAACACTGAAAAAAATTGATGATTTCGATAAAGCAAAAAACAGCAAAAATGGGATAATATATGTACATTGCACACATTGATGCTGATGGACAAATAGCTAAGAAATCCTTAAGAGAAAAAAACTTTAGACAATTCTAATAAAACAGAAAAGCTAACCTAGGGAAAAAACTGGTATTTGTGTAGAATATCATTGGCCATTTTCACCAGATCAGTAAAACGACCACAAGCAATGTGATATTCTATCATAATGGAAAATGAGAAATTGGGAGCAGGATGTTTCCTTTTTGTTCCTCTGTTCATTACTTAAATGCAAGTGACATCACAAATACATAATTTTAGGTAACTTTGTTTAGTCATTATTAATTAATTAAAAAAAAAAGTTCCATGAGTTATTGAAACTCACTGCTATTTCTGTTTTATCACCTTACACTTTAATGGGGGGGGGGGGAAAAGGGATTTGTCAGAATACAATTGAGCATTTTCTATGGTATGGAATCCTAGCATAAAATAACATAACAGACCTAATATATCTTTATATTTGAACACAAACAAGCAATGGTTTTCTAATGTTCAAGAGAAAATCTATATGGAAAGAAGTGGGTGGTTTGAGAGTTCCACTATTCCAATCTTGATCAGACTCGGATTTAATTAGTTTGTGTAAAGCATTAGCTATTGAACTGAGGAAAAGGAACAATTATATTTGAGTAACAAAACAGTGATATACTGAAACAATTATTTAAGAGAGGTATGAGTATACAGTTTTTTTTTAATATAAAGGCTAAAGAAAAATTGGCAGACCTAATTGCAATGTAAAGATTAATGAACATTTATTAACCCCCCCCACACACACACACAAGTAGAATGAATAGAAAGCAATGGATGTTTTGGATAATTTTCAAGAAAAATGAAAGTTTCATTGCTACATTTTCTGATAACAATAAAACAGCAACTCTCTTTTTCTAAGCAAATAAAAGGAAATATTGAATCATGGAAAGCTTATAAAATTGAAGATTCAAGAGTTGTGAAAATCGAACATGTCAAAGTTAAACCACCATTACAAATTCGTTCATCTGAAGACTGGTGTGCATATGCAAAAAGTTGATTGGTTACATGGATTGGCCAAATGGCATAATTAAAAACATTGGTATATTGCATACCATCAATTAAATTCACACATAGCTGAATTTATTAACAATGTTGAGAAATAATTAAGTTATTATTTTGAATAAAATTAGATTTTAGCCACCAGAAATGATTAGAGAGACTAGAATTACATATACTTTCATGGTTGATGAGACACTACTTCAGCTTACATGGTTTACAGAATTCTAGACAAGTACTAAAAAGCAATATAAATCATTTTGACAGCCTAAAACTGAAAAAAAAAAGTAATTTTCAGTACTAAGATGTACTTTAAAAAAAAAATTCAAAAGTTATAGAGAGCAACTATTCTAGGAAAAACACTATGAACCAGAGCCTTATTCTGATTGAAAATTTAATGAATTAATCTATGGGCAAACAATTTTTACAAGCAGTGCTATTCATTCCTGCAGATTTCTTTTTTCTAACCTGCCTGAACATTGCAAGTATTTAAACCATGGAACAAATCAAAATATAATAAGAAAGCTACTGGTAGAAAATAAAAATATATTTGGTTAAGCTGGAAACTTCAATTTCAGTTCAAATAAAATATTTATGGAATAATCTAAAGAACTAACTTCAGAAAATAAGCAGCCTCCCTTCTCTTACAAAAAATCAAGACAAAATTTTCAGCTCAAGCATCATGAAGTTTTGCTTCAAAAACATGTGTGCACACACACACAGATATATAAATATATAAAATAAAAACATATAACTAAATATAAATATTTATAGTTACTTTTTTAGTTATATAAATATATAACTAAAAAAGTTTTTCACAGTGGCCCACATGTATAATCTGTACAGTAATGTATTCATAAAATTAACATTATTTAGATGACAAATATTTATATTTACCTACAACTCTAATTTCGGGTGGTAAATGACTGTTTACTTTTTCTGGAAGTTCATTAGTAATTTCTTTAACAGGTAATTTAAGGGATACAATCTGTCTCACAGCAGATACTCCTTTATCAGTTCGAGCTGCACGTTGAAACTTCATCATTTTAGGAAAATCAAATTCTGCCTTTATAATTATGTTTGCTTTTAATAATGCTTTGAACAGTTCATCTTCAACTGTACACACATTGGAATTCCTAGAAGAAAAGTAATGTATTGAAAATAAAAGCACAACATTTATTTCTCATACATAAAACTGAGAGGGTAAAATGATACCCAATAAAATATGTTTTATACACATTTCAGTGAGATAAAAATTTAAAAATTAAAAATAACAATTTAAAAAATAAAAATATTTTCTAGAGATTTCAAAACAAAAATTCAGTAAAAATATAGTGAATGTTTTCCAGATCTATGCAGTTATTGTTTAAATAAAATTTCCCTGAACAATTGAATATAACAAAGATATAAAATTAAACAAATAATGCATAAAGCTAATAGAATATGTATCACATTGGGTGAAGCAATCAAAACATTGAACATTTAAAATTTTCTGATACCTTTCAGGAAATATTTTAAAGTTCACAAAAATTTAAAATACTAGATTATAAAGAAGTATTGGAAGAGAAAAGTTTATGATTAAAATTCTTCCCTACTTTTCTTCTTAACAACACAAGACGGATAATTGCCTCAAACTGATTATCTTAAATTTAAATTTATTTAGTTAAATTAACAGTAATATACAAGTCCAGGCATCAAAATTATCATTGTATGGAAAATTAAATTTCTAATGAAGGCAGAATCCTTTACAACTTGAGTAAAATCATATCTTAAAACTGGTTTCGGTAAATTTATAGGTAAACTGTTTAGGAGTATTAGAAGTTAAAATACTTTATTTTTAATACCCTAACACAAAATTCTATGAAATTTTTTCAAATTGATTGCAATTTCACAAAGCATATAAACACTCATTTCTTTTTTAAACTCAAGAGGAGATTCCTAGTAAAATATGTATAGTAATTAAATTTGAAAGATTTGAAACAAATGTTTTCATCATTTTTTTTAAGTCATTAACAAAAATAAAAGTTACATTTGATTTTTTAAGTGTGAAATAAAATTTTTATTATTTACAATGTATAATTAATAATGATAAATCATGACGTAGAAAAATCTTGAGACTATTTTCTTCTATCTCTTGTATATTTTTATTTCAAAAACTTTTTTTTTTGGTAACAAAAACATTAAAATTGGTGTGGGTAGTAATCATCCCCCAGTTCAACAATTTTTGGTAACATTTAGGCAGCTTTTCGATATCCTCTCTAAAAGTCAGGGGATTTAGAGTTGAGAAAGTCATTAACAATTTTTTAAATCTCCTCAGAGGAAGTGACAATTGTTCTAGTGCAGCTACAGATGGAAGAATATAAATTTAAAGTTTAAAAATAATAATTAAAAATCAGAAAGCACATGTCTAGGCTGTACTGTGGATGGTCATCTAATTTTATCCCAGGTCATACAATTTTCAACCACTGATCAGATTAAAATGGGATTTTGAACAGTCTTTATAGAACAAAAACTTCTACCATCTGAATGCATCCCAGCACTTTTCTTCCACTGCTGTACTAAAACTGTCCAGCATATGACTGTAGACATCACTGGCCACAGTCTGGTATTTATCAGAGATTTCTTGTATAAAATCACCATGGCAATTCAACTGGATACAAAAAAAAAA
>BMAW01027125.1:353301-367818 GCA_019974015.1 Nephila pilipes | reverse complement strand
ATTTTATTGTAATAAACTAACGGTTTCTAAGAAATAATATCAGGTCGCAAAAAACTGCAATAAAATTATTTTACTATACAAAATTTTTAATTAATTTCGACGTGGCAATTATTAATAAGATTTCTAAATTGCATGAAAAAGTCAAGAAGGGGAAGAAGTTGGGAATTTGAATTCTTATAAAAGTCTATTTTAAATTTTCAAATAACCATTCGACAAAAAAATATATATATAAGCCTCAAACTTATTAAAGGATCTTTGTAAACAAATAGTTCTAGTTTCTTGTATTTATTTCTTTTTAAAAAAATTTATATTCTGTTATATTTTAATGGTATTTGCAACTCAATGTAGTTTAAAACGACACTCTTTTGGGATGCGTGACACATACTGAGCGTCATCATCATGAACCTCCGAACAGAAGTCAAATTCTAAAAAGTATAATGGAAAAAAAAGACTAAAAACTGTTAGAGAGCAATTCCCTATGTATGATATCTTTGTCCTTGAACTTACTAGATATTTATTAAGTTCTCAAGTAACCTACTGAAAAATATGTGACTCTATCAATGAACTCTCATATCTTCATCAATTTCTAGGACCTGTCCTTTCCCTTTCATCAAAAAAGAGCCGAAGAAGGTTCATTTTTCAGATATGAGGATCAACAAAATTAGATCCTTTGACATATCAGGGACATTTTGGTAAAACGAAACTGATAGGGGGGAAATGCGGAGATGTGGACCTGTTAAAAGTGAAAGGACGGGATTTGTACGTGATTGAATTGTAAAATGAGAACCGCATGATAATATCAAGCTAAAAGAAAATGGGATGGGTTGATAGTAAAGTTCTAATGATGTTACTTAACTGTAAGTTAAGCACCTTTTTGAGGTGCATAGACTGTAGAGTGAACTAACCTTATTTAACTCATTTGTTATATAAGGCTCTCATAACTATTTATCTTATCACATACAACTATTTTTCATGACAATCGAGACATTCGATTCATAAAATGTGTTCACTTCACTTATTTTTACAGCTTTCATTATCAACTATTATTGAATCATTTTACTTTGAACTAACCAACACTTATAAAAGAGCAAAATGTTCAATGACATTCAAAAATTAATATTTAAGGAACGTTACATGTTGAGTGGGATTGTACATGAATTATCTTTTAAAAAATATATTTATACAAGTTATTTATTTCTCTTTATAGCTTTTTTATAAATTTAACTCGAAAACTTGAATTTCCAGAATGATCATTATATTTTAGAAAATATGATGCATAAATGCTTCATGCTATGTTATTTGTAAATTGTGGAACGGACTGAATAAATATTTTTTCATTTCATAAATAAATTTCATACTAATTTCATCATTCGTCATTTTCGGCAGTTAAAAATATAGCGTAGTTATATCCTTCATACAGTATATATCTATGTATCAAAAAATAAGGAATTCATGTAATCATTTCTGGTCGAATTGGAAATAAAAAGAATTGAAACTTCAATACAGAATTTACAAGTTCATACTATTACACCATCCTTTTACTTATAACATAAACTTAACATAATTTCATGGATTCTCTAGTACATTATAATAATTATTTTGAAACATATGACAATGCGGTTCAAACGTATATTGAGAACATTCACATTTTTACAATTCACAAATAATTTTTAAAATCCTTTATTATATAACTTTTATTTCTTTTTGAATAAATCATAATCCCCATGATCGTCATTGATACTACATTTATGTTGTTTTCAATCCCTTTAAAACAATTGTATATGAGGATTCTTGAAGATTCTTTTATATGTGAATTCAACCAATTTATATAACTATGGAGCGGTTTAAACATCGCGAGGAATTATTATGTAATATTTTGTTATAACAAAAAGTAAAATAATAATAAATGAATTGTTGATAAATAATTATTAATTCTGATTCAATGATATACGTCAGATTTTTTGTCATGCTCTTGCATGAAGTCTACAGTAAGCTATTGTTATAGCAACAAAAAATTATAAAGAAAAAGTAAGTGTTAAGTTTTTGTATAATATAGTATGTTAAGCAATTCTTTACACCAACCAATTAATTTTTTAAATTTCATTCTCTTCAATAAAAACTTAGAAACGACTTTAAAGTGTAACCCAATTTTTGTATTCATGAAAAGGAAAAGTATATTTCGCAAGATCTATAAAAACACTCAGTTTAATACATCAGGGGTTAACTTAATTCAGGTAAAAATAGGAATCCTACATTAAGTATAGAAAGTAATTGTAATAGATAGTCCCAATCAAAGAAACCTCGAAGTAAAAAAAAACACAATTAAATTATAGAATAGGTCTTCAGATTTATATAATAGAATACAATTTAATTATTCCCATGCAAAATTTTCAGGGGAAAAAATATTTATAAAAATGTATAATTTATAAATTGCAAATGAGGGAAGATTTAGTGATGTAGAAGCTTTTTGTTCAATGCACATAATCTCTTCTTAAACTAGAATTTTATTACCAATACCTTGTAAGATATATTTCGGCTTGAATAATTTCTCTTAGACTTTTTTGATCTATTCAGCAAAATTTGATGTCATTAGACTAGAAAAGTAGTTCAATTCTTGTTCAAAAGCACTTATCCAGTCATTTTTATTACAAATGACCTGGATCGAACATTCTGATCAAGAAGTTTCCTTATATGTTCAATGAGATTGATTTCTCGTGACTGAGAAAGAAATTTCATAAATTTAGGAGTGTTATATAAGATCCAAAGACGCATATTTCAGTCTGTATTCTTATGATTATTATCATATATAAAAATGTAATCAACATTAACATCCATTTCTGTTGTACTAAAATGTAAATTGTTTTCCAAAATATCTATATAATGCCCATGATTCATAATTGTATAAACTGAGACTAAATTTGCGTTTTCCCCGACGCTCTCATACAACCACAAATGAGCTTCACATCCTCGAAAAAATTTACTTACTCCAATTCATTATAGGAAGTAAATTCTTTGGGTGCATTTCTGTGTTTTGTTTTCTTCACAACATTCGTTTAACGTCCGATCAAAAACTTTCTTAAATCCGTTAAACTTACTTCCATCAAAAAGATTACTTTTATACAGAGTCCTGGACTTCCGTTTTCATATTTTATAACGAAAGATAATCATAACATCCGATTCCTTCATTCTCAAACAACTTCTCTTCGAGGGATACTTGTTGCCTGCATGCATTTCGAATTGTGCCAGCAAATTTAGCTATTCTTCTGTTTTCAAAGTCTGATGTAAGCAGATCTACAGAGGAAAATAGAAACCTTATGAAGAAAACGTTATAGGTGGAAAACGTTATGAAGAATTTTAAAAACCTTGAACCTTTGAATAACTGACTGCTCTATAGAATGTGGTCTATAAATTAATAATTAAATTTCAATGTATGTTTTACCATCTATACGAAGCGATATAATCAATTTTCTTTGAGAATAAGATGTTTCTTTGGACTTTAGACTCTGTCAAAATTGCTTCGTTGTCTATCAAATTTAAATTTTATTATATTATCGTATATATGCCTCGAGAGGAGGAATGTTACTTATTATTAGAAAAACAGAAGGATTATATCACAAAACAAGCACAAAAATTTGCATTTGTTTCAGTATACTAAAACTTTTTACATTACAATCTTCATAAACTACTACACTTTAGTGTTCTGTATATTTCAAACACAATTCAATATTTATTTAGTTTTTACACCACATTCATGTTTTCAAAACAGTGTTTTATGGAAGTTGCCTTTTGAATTAATTTTATTCTAATAAACATTCATAAACCATAGTTTCTTTCGCAAAAAGGCTCTTGTAAGAATTATTTCTAAACTTAATGCAGTTCGAAGAAGCCCCAAGTGATTGTTATTTTCTCCCATGGAGCTTAATGTTTGGTAAACTCGACTGACTCACTTACCTCCCCTTAAGATGTAATTATAATCGTTTTCAATTTTCTATATTTCTCTTTCTTGCTCCATCCCCTCACATAAAGCCCTTTCTTCTCTTCTTGACGGAAACAGCGCCAGCCATGAGAACAAAACCATGACCATTCATCTACCGCTACGTCTAGAACTCTGCTTGAAGGAGCTGTATGCCCGAGTATCACGTATTTAAGTTCAATTAACAGTCTAGTCCAAAGGGGCAAGCTTAAAGCTGTGTTATGAACAAACCATTTAGATTGTCTAGGATTGTTTCAATGTCCTGTTGAATGAAAAGTTCATTTTTGCCTTAAAATCAGTTCATTAGCATATAAAGGTGTGGAAAAAACAATTCAAACACAATCTGGCCAAGAACATTATTGAATACCACACAATCAGAGATAACAGCTCACAATACAACTGGTATTTTCAATGAGATATCGCACCATGATATACATTTTTAAAAACATTTCTGCGTGCTCGTGGTATCAGGATGTAGTCCTAGACCCTATTGTGAAACATTTCGCTAAAACAGAATTCATCGATATGTCCTGTTAACGACTTATATGATAAAAGTGGAATTTTTTAAGTGTTTTGGTATTAAAATATAGGTGATAAATTATAAATATATTATATATTATTTAATATATGAAAAATTAACTGCTTAAACAAAGATGATTTACATTTTGAATACATTTATACTTAAATTAAAAGCAGAAGTTAGAAATTGATACATTGATATTATAACATTTTTCTACCCAAAAACGATTTTTGAGTTTTGATTCTATTAATTAACATTAGGTAGAGACAACAGTAAATATTTAACTTAAATAACTCTAAAAATTAAAGCTCAGTTTTTTAAATACAATTTGCTTTTTCAAATTCTTAAGATATCGATGTATTTTATCCGGTGAATTAATTTGCTTTTATTGAAAAATTGAGTGAAACAAAGTAATAAAATCATGATAATATTAGACAATTATATAATTTCAGGAACTCGTCTCATTTTCTTTCCTAAGATACACCTGTCACAAAATTGAATATGATTAACCACTGGGAATGATTTTATATTTAAAAAAATCTGAGTTATTTGCATACAATCATACTGCATTTTGAAAAGTTGAAGTAATGACTGAGTAAACTTTATCCAGTCTAAATGAAAAAAAAAAAATCACAGAAGTGTGTTTTTGAGGTAAAGAGAATTTCACACATGCCTTAATTACGTAACATTAATTGGGTCTTTTCCCTCAAACTAATTACACACATTCTTGATATATCATAAATTACACTTTAAAAATGTAAACATTTAATAAAAATAAAATAATCACATTTTATCTCTTTTTTGTTTTTCAATGACCTTACTAAATGCACTTAAAACTCCTTAAGTGATTAATTAAAATTTATTTAAACCTATCATTTATGCATCATTAATAAAAGATAATTTACTTCGAATTTAAAATCATCGATCATGACGATGCAAGAATAAGGAGTATAATTTAATTCCTGATTAGTTTTTTAAGTAAAATGTAATTCATGTCTTAAAATTTTTAGTAATGTTGTTAAATTTCAGTTGTAATTTTTCTCAAATTTATAACATATCGTAATGAAAACAAAAGTTATATAGATAAAGTATGTTACTGAATGCAGCAAATAGCTTCAGAAGGAAAAATATGGTTTATTTTAGATTTAATCTAAGATTAGTTATATTTTAAATATATATTTAAAAAAAATAATAAATAACATTAAATCATTTTCCAACTGGAAGAAAGAAATCAAACATTCATTCACAACGATTATTTAATTACCGTTAGAAACAAAATTATTTTTTTCACATATAAAATATTTTAAAGAATTATATATTCAACTATAAATTAATATAATTTTGAAAAGTAAAATTTTTTAAAAAAAAAATCTGGATTCTTAGGATTTAAAGAATACTTTTTACATTTAAGAATTCAACGAATAAATATTTCGTAACAAATAAACAAATAGATCTTAAAAATAGAAGGAGTCAACAAAAAAGAAAATGAGAAATATTATTTTACGGGGGGGGGGATAATTATTAGCTCTGCATATTATTTATGAGTTAAAAAAAATTGAACATTAGCAGAACATTTGCTTGTTATCATTTTGTATACACTCCTCTTGACTTCTAAGATTAAAATTAAGAATGTTTAAATTTCATTGCCTTGTTTTCTGAAGCATTAACACATTTCTTTATAACCGTACAATATGTTTAAAAAAAGACTTGTTAATAAAATTCATAATTTTCTTTTCGTCCTTTTTTCCCTCCATACTTTTTCTGTGAGAGCTTCAGATTTCTTTTTTTAAATTTTAATTACACAAACACAATAAATTAAATACCATAATTTAATACATATGGCAAAATAATTAAACAATCACAAATTCAATTTCTTTACTATAGTTACTTTCATTTATGTTGATTTCAGTTGAAAAATGCAAACACGTGATGTCGTTTAAAATTACATTGTACTTTGAAAAACCTCTATTTTTATTCAGTGATATTTTATGCAAATATATATTCGCATATCGAAATGCAAACAGCCAATTACCTGTAGATACCATCATAAGTTACATAGGTAGCTTCTAATAAGCGTAAGTATCTAGATCGACAATAGTTTTACTATGAAGCATGTTTTACAGGAAAAATTGGAATCGCAATAAAAAAAAATTAATATGATTTAGTGGAGTGTGGAGTAAAAGTGCATTAAATATCATTTATTCGGAAAATTCATTTGGACATTTATATTACTTGTTTTAATTGTCATGAGCCCCATTTAAAAAAAATGAAGAGTAAATAATACTATAGAAAGTAAAAGAGACATATTTAATTAAAATAATTCATTTTCATGTTTGTGTCTTTTACATCATTGAAATATAAACCGCATTCTCCTCATGTTGCTTGAAACTAAAGTTCATTTTTTGTCTGCCTCAATTCATATCTTTTTTATACTAAAAAATCACATACAATTATTAGTATTTCAATTTTTTGCACTAAGATAAAGGTTTTAGTTTGAATAGCTTAAATATGTGATTAACATATTTAAGCTATTCAAAAATAATTTATGATTTTTGTATTATAAAGGCTGCAACGTAGAATAAGATTCACATTGATTTTATGTAATTTATATAATATTTTATACGCAATATTTCATTAAAAACTTTTACAAGAATAAAATTAGCTAGAAATCATAAATTGATGTGATACTTAACATTAAATTTTAAAAATTAATGCATCAATGTCTGGCTCGATTGAAGTGGTTCGATTCTCAGTTAGTTTCCAAGGTGTCCATTCGATATTCTGGTTCTAATTTTTCTCTTAGAGTGTTTCATTCTTGAAAACGGTTGCTCAGAAATGTACGTGCTTCCAAACAATTATGACATGCAAAATGAATGACTGTGCAGCGAGCAATATTTGTCTTTGGGCATGTGCAATTTATTTCAGTCCAATAAAGAGACTTTATGAAATTTCTCAAGTTGGATGTCAGATTACAACTCTTTATATTCCATTTGAAGAATTTCTGGGTACGTATCCATATCTGTTGTATATATAGTCACGAAAATGAGAAAAAAAACATTTGTTTAATTTTCGAAATTCTTGAAGTCTGTTTTCAGATGGTTGTATCAAATTGCAAAGAAGAGCTGCTTATTTTTTCCCATTTTTAGGATTAAGATCGGCCAACTTGTTGAGATGTAAAAAATTATGTGCCTTTATCCAGTCAGTATCATCAAGTTCTGGTATACATTTTGCTTTTGATATCACAAACGATTTGATTCCATTAAAAAGTTCGTTATAAAATATTTTTAATACTTAGCTCGACTGAGTCATCTTTAAAGTATATGATGTCTCCATATACTTCATAAAAGCATTTAAGAAATTCCTGGAATCGGAAATGATTCAATCCCAGGGCCTTTATAAAATTCATAGTTTTGACGACGATTTGCATAACATGGTCCATTTTTAAAGCTTGTCTGCGTGCCTTTCTTCGGTGTACTATGCAATTATACTTTGAATTTGAATTTCTGACATTAATGCCATCATCTTTAATTAATTTTACAAGTAATTCTCTTTTACCTATCTCAGCTGGGGCACTATCTGTAACAACACCTGATATTTTGACAAAAGGGAACGAAAATCACATTAAAAATTTTTTTTTTTTTTTTGCTTTATATAAATTTCTTAATGCTTTCGCGTATTTCAATTATACTAAAGAAGCTAACACATCAATTAATAACTCCCGAGACTAACCCAGAGATGGTGCTCGTAGTAAACCAGTAACCAGGTCTTCCTAGAGTACTAACCTTTTCTTGAAACGTGTCAAAATTTTAAGTCGATCGGACCAGAAACAGCTGAGTTATCGAGGTTGGAGTAAAGTCGTTTTGTAGTTTGTTTAAAAAATGGAAAAAACCGAGTTTCGTGTTCTGATAAAACATTGTTTTTTAATGGGTAAAAACACCGTGCAAGCGAAACAATGGATTGAAAAATGTTACCCGGACTCTTGTCCATCAAAAGCAACGATTTGTCGGTGGTTTGCCGAGTTTAAACGTGGTCGTACCGACACAAATGACGCGGAACGCTCGGGTAGACCTGTGGAAGCCGTTACACCGGAAAATGTGAGTGAAGTGACAAAAATTATAATGAAAGATCGTAAAGTGAAGCTCCGTGAGATTGCTGAGATGACACAGATATCATATGGAAGTGTATTTACTGAAAAAGATTTTTTGAAGTGAAGTGAAAAAAGTTTTTTCCAAGTGGGTGCCGCGATTGCTTTCGATGGAACAAAAACAGCAACGAGTCGATGATTCAGAAAGCTGTTTATCGCTATTTACTCGCAACAAAAAAGATTTCTTGCGAAAAACAAAAAGATTTGGAAAAGCGTTGGAACGATTGTATCACCCTAAAAGGTGATTAACAAAAGGTGTTATGTTGATGAATAAAAAAAAATTTTGCAAAAAAAATGTTGTTTTCAATGTTAGTCTCGGGAGTTATTGATTGATGTGTTAATAGAATAAAATCCTCATCTTTCTTCACTATGGGAACATTTCTGTTCGTGATGGTCTTACACTACTTGAACCGTCTGTGAGAAACATTTGCCCCGAATGAAATTTTTTTTCCTCCTTATAAAGTGTTATATGAAAGGTTATCATTTCCTTAAACAGCTACCATTTCTTCATGAACTTGTCGAGCACAGTAACTTTTCAAATGACGGAATCTGCGAGCCTCTATCTTCTCCATATTGACTTCAATCTTCGACTTCTTAAAACCAAACAAATCAATATTGGTAACTGTAATTTACAAAATTATGTACATAAGTATCAATTGAGATGCAGAATAAATTTTATCCAAATGTTTTGGTGTTATTTCACTGTTTTAATTAAAACTATACGATATGTCTTCGTAAGAATAAATTCTGGTACTGATTAAGATAAATTTTGATATTCATTTGGATTTCAATATCTAAGAATATCATCCTATTCAGGCAATCATGCATGTCTCAATACTAATAATAACACAAAAAAAATCTTTTCAACAATCTTTTCGCTCCAACTCACTCACCCTTTTAAAAATAACTTCAAACTCGAAATAAAACGAGATAAAACATGACATCAATTAATTTCAATCCTTTAAAAAATAAATTGTTTTAACAGTCATTGCCCTTGATGTGAAACATCTCCATGGTTTTATTTTTTCATGAAGCACTGCTTTGGTAATCAAAATAAAATGCTTCAGTTTCATCTGTAACAGGATTACATGTTTAATTTCCAGATTGACTAAGATTAGTGGCAAGTATTGTTGGTATTTCACATAAAATTGAGTCCTTGAATAAATTTGTGTTCAAAACTTTCCATCCAAAGCTATTTAATTCACGTATAATCGTTTCTCTCTCTCTCTCACACACACACACATACACACACAGTATATTGTTAAAAAATTTCATCTATATACACATATTGTACATATTCATACATGCATTTTTTGTTTCAATGCAATAAATTTTCTCTCTGGTTAGTTCATCATCTGATACTTACATAATCCCAGTTTCTCGTATAACCAATAAACACATTCAAAAAAACGGTCATGCACTCGGTTATTTTATTCGTAAGCCTTAATCGTACATTTGAGCATAATTAAATACTGACGTAACGGAAAACAATGTTTATGCTCAGATGCACGTGCACGAGTCACGAGACATAGGGAAGTTTTACGGAAAAAAAAACTCGGGCGCTCTGTATTGACATTGTAGGGAAATTGCCGAAAGTGACACGTGAGTTCTGCCTCACGTGAGATTAAGTAATTCTATCCGCAATGTGACCCCTTCGAATGCAGAAACTATTTGTTTTAAATATCTTTAAGTTTTACTTTCGTTTCAGTGGGTTCCTCACCCTTCAAGACTGATATTGCATTAGTATACTGCTCGCTTAAGGGTTCATGGCGTTCAAATTAGAGTTTCGTAACTTACTTACGAATTATAGAGCCAATTTTAGCTCTTAAAGGGGATAGTGAACTGCGATAATGCACTCACGTGAGTTCAGTAGCATTCAGATTTGTCAACTGGAGAAGATAGATTAAGCGAGCATTTGTCCTTAGAGTGATGTAACTCAGTTGTTATGTAAATCAGCTCATGTATGAACTTCTTTAACCTTCCTACATCGAATGTTAGGTCTAATGGACCTATTTCCATAGTTTATTTCATGACAGCTTCCGTGAGTTTTAATAAGGATGTATTCCTCAAACTGATAAATTTGTTTAATTCATAGCTTTTTATACTAGCAAAATTGTTTTTTCACAGCAAAAATGAAAAATTACATATTATTCCTGACTGTTTTTAATTGATCCATATAATTAATATGTGTATAAATATATAAAAAAAAATTAGAATGCTTGGATGGTCTGCTTTTTGAAGGATACTGATATATGCTTATAATTGATTGAGTGTTTATTAATGTTACATTAATAAGCAACATGGTTGTTATTGGTGATGGATCGTGTAATTTTGTACCATGATCAAGAGACGAAGACGACATAATAAAAACCAAAAATAATTAAAAAATAATAATTTCCAAAAACAATTAAAAAGTAAATTTCATTCATTGCAAATTTTATATAAAAAGATATAAACAAAAAAAATTTCCAATCCTTCTATGATTGGCATTGAAAATTTATTCAGGAAAAAAATAGTTCGAATAGTTAAGAATTGATATATTTATCTTAAGAACTATAAAACTGTTACAATAATGAAGAATGAAGTAAATATATTAAAAAGTTTAAAATCAAATCTATTATTAGAATTTTAATTTCATATGATTTTCTTGCGTTTTGATGTATTAAACTAAATAATATTTAGGCATTAATTGAAGAAATAAATAGGTATATATATATATATATACAAGGGTTATTCAGAAAGTAAGGAACGTTTCCGTCTGACGTCACGTATCATCGCGCCGATCACGTATATTTTGGTGTCTGCGTGCTCGGCATCTCAGTCGGCGTCCAGCCATCACAACGGGAACGTTTTCACGCTGTCCGTTTTTTCGATATTCAAATTTAAAATATGCGCTGCAGTTGAAAATCCCATCAGCGGTATGTGATACGGTTTTTGCTGCAAAAAACCTAAAACCTATGCAAATTTATCGGCAAGTGTGTGAAGTGTACGGAAACAACATAATGAATGAAAGTTCAATCCGGAAATGGTGCATTCAGTTTAAAAATGGCCGAACTAAGGTTCACGATGAAGAGAAGAGTGGACGCCCTAGCATTGTGACTGACGAACTGGTCGCTAAAGTTGATGAAAATTTCGTGGAAACCGCCGTTTCACAATAACGGAGCATTCGCTTAGTTTTCCACAAGTTTCACGGACTTTGTTGTTTGAAATCGTCACACAAAAGCTAGGCTACTGCAAATTTTGTGCAAGATGGACGCCGAAATTGCTTACAGACCACCATTAGACCTCATCCGCCCTATAGTCCCGATCTTGCACCTAGTGATTTTCACTTGTTTCCAAGAATGAAGAACTAGCTAGCAACACAGCTCTTTGACGACGACAAGGAGCTGCGGGTGCGCGTCACTGAGTGGCTGAGATCGCAAGCGGCAGAATTCTATGACGAAGTAATTTCAAAGCTTGTCCACCGCTATGATTAGTGCCTCAATTTGTTTGGTGACTATGTAGAAAAGTAGAATTTTAGTCACTCTTTCTGTTGTATATAATAATTTTTTTTCTTATACTTAGTTTCTTTTTAATTCCAAAACGTTCCTTACTTTCTGAATAGCCCTCGTGTGTGTGTGTGTGTGTGTGTGTGTGTGCATAATTTCTTATTTTATACATAGTATTACTAATACGTTTTTCACTCAATTGCTTATTTACTTACGATGTCTTACAAAATTACTTGAAGATTAAAAATTTATTTTTCGGGAAAAGATTCAATTTATTGATAAATTTTTTAATCCTTTTGAGACTTCTCCGGATATTTGTGGGAAATATACAGAAATATTTCGATAAATATTGCCATCATTTTTAACAAGATAGGAAATTGTCGTTATTAATTAAATTAAAGCATAGCTCCTCTATTTTGAATTTCACATTTTTAAGGGGGGGGGGTTAAAAATTCTATGCAATAAAGAGCAGAACATGCATGGGCATTTTCAAAGTTTTTAATTCATGTTTTTTTTTAATTTAGGTTAAACGCACCACATACAATTTCTTAAAATCTCTATGCATAAAGAAGGAATTATTTAACTGAAGTGAAAATTGATAGATGAAATGAATATGTATAGAAAAATAATTAAAATTCAAGAGAAGCGCTTAAGGTATTTTGTTCAAGAAATCTAGATACATAATAGCAAACCAATCAATACAGTATTGGTCCACCTACAGCCTCTATATAAACTTCCTCTCACTCTGTAATAATTCGTATATTGTATAGTTTCTCTCTGCTGGATTTCTTGCTGAATTTTCTCCAATTGTCTAGTTAGGCGGGCAAGGTATTAAGATGGTTGGAGATACCTACTCATGAGATCCCAAGCACGCTTTGGCTGGTCAAAGGAGTGTTTGACATGAAATAACGAGGAAGGAACAAAGTCAATTAAGAGAAGTCATTTTCGTGTGCCTAAATGGACATTATCGCACAGAAAAGTAAGTTCAATGTGACATATAAAAGGACGGATAATACAATGGATTTAAGAACATCAACAATGTACTAAATTTAATTTTGGTAAGAAAAAAGTATAGAGCCCCCAGATAATAGCACTCGAGTGTTACGTTGGCGTCTGCCAAGTAGATACCCTCACAAAGATCCTGGATATCTCCGGGTATGCTTTCGATGTTATTTGAAGCTCAATTGGAAGAGGACTCATCATTCTACCTTAAGTCTATTCTACTTAAAGTGAGGCAGATTTCAAGTCAGACAAACTTAGCACCCTTACAGATACACTCATTGGAGTAGAGAGGTGTGATCGCGGGTTCTCTTAATTAAATGAATGCTCGTAATTAAATGGTGTCGTTTAATTACGAGCATTCATTTCTTAATCATTTTTAATTGCACTTTACAAATATGAAACACACACACAAAACACAAAAGGAAAACATAAAATTGACTTTAGTCCTTCAGCGAGCTTAACGCTCATCAAGGCGTGTTACGCCTTCGGGAGTTGCGTCGTTTCTGCCACAGGCGCTGACAAACTCTTCATAACTAGAGGACGCCAGTGCCTCACAAGAGGTGAAAGGCAATCGATTCATACAGTAAAGTGAGCTCAGACTCCGTTTTCTCTGAGTCCTCTTTTAATGATCCTTGCATTCAAGGATATCCCTGCTATATGTCATGGCGTTGACAATGATCAATCAAGTGTAACAGCAACTTTGTCTTCGTGTTTTATGTTGTTTCTCTATGTCCTTCTTGAATGTGTTGAACAACGGTTTCTACAATTTCTGTCATTTTAGTTGAAAAGTTCCTGTACAAATGTCAATCAATCCTCAATTTCAAGTCCTTTTCTCAATTGCTAACAAATGAGCGAATCTGTATGAAAGGCATTGGTATAGTCAAATTGAGTAGATGGACTTACATTTTATTGGAAGCTTCTTCACTTTCATGCATCTTCCACATATATTCAGATGTGATTCTCTGGAACTCCAGCTATTCATTCAATGGCAACTAAAATTTAATAAATCCATATTGACTCAAAAATATTTGCATGCGAAATTTCCTCTTGAAATAAATAACTTCCTAGCATGTCGTGTTTTTAATATTTTGGAGTGCTCAAGTACATATTTTTTTGCGAATCTTAAATTAACAAAAAGTTGAAGCAAACATTCAGTATAAAAATTAGACATTATAAGGGATAACATTATCATTTAAGTTTTACAATTTAATGCATAGATATCTAGTTTCTTAAAATGTATCAAAATTTAAGAATGACAACAAGAAATTTGCTCGCATTTTCTTCTTAATCTTAAAATGCATCATTTTTGTATTAAAATTCTAATTTCTCAGTTCCACTATCTCATATATATATATATATATATATATATATATATATATATATATATATA
>BMAW01027125.1:307979-353291 GCA_019974015.1 Nephila pilipes | reverse complement strand
ATATATATATATATATATATATATATATATATATATATATATATATATATTAGCCCCTCTGCGCGATTAAAATTATTTTAACATTATGCTGGTAGTAATTTGATTCGGTTCCTCAAAAAAGAAAAAAAAAAGGATATTTTTACTGCGTATTTACTTTCCTGTTATTTCAATATCCTGAAACGATTGATATTATCGACGTCTCTATCGCCCTATTAAAGGATGAGAAAAACACTGTGAAAAAAATTCTTCACTTTCTTATGAATAATAGCTTCATTTAAAAAGCTTGTCTGAAAGAAAAATAGGCAATATTGGATCACGAGTTTCATGTCGGTGATTGGTGGATTCGAGACCTAACTCCATCAAAAAACCGTTTAATAGAATAATAGAAGGCTGATGCACAGTAAATCGAATCACACTTTAAAGCAAAGTCGATAATGGGAAAGTTAAGTGGTTAAATTAATAACTTAGCTGCAGAATTTTTTATCTGTCATGTTTCAACATCATGAGGCTCATCTACAATTTCTCATTAGGCTGCTCATGTTCGACGATAGTTGAAACAAACACTTAAATTAACGAAGAAATCATTCGCATTTTTTTCAATATATTAGAATTATAATACATTCATGTTATTATTTGTCATATTAATTGGGCTAAATTGCACGAATCAAATAAAAGTATTTAAAACATTATGAAATAAAATAGAAATACGATGAAGTGAATTGATTAAAAATGAAAGCATCTTTATCTTCTCCAAGGAGCTAATTATTCTATTAACATTAATTTATATCAGAGGTGACTTAAAAGACGAATATGATTCTATTTTTAAATGAAAAGGAACATTATAAAAATCTTTAATGTTTACAAAGTCCTTATGCTTGAAGTAATTTTCCATTATGTTGAGTGAAGCAATATAGGGTGAAATAAACATTAACATGGAAAAAGAAGAAAAAACATGCTAAAGTTTAATTTGCAACATTAATAATAGCTAAGAGATTAGATAACAAATGTACAATGAGAGGTGCATACAGATGAAACCCTCCGCAAACAGAAATACGATATAGTATTAATGTGCAATCTATGAATAGGATCTTAGAGAAGTAACAGCATGAATTTTAATATATTTCTGCGATAGGAGGTTATAGCTCTCATGATGACGTGTAATTGGAAGAAACTTACATTGTGTAATGTTAATCGTAAGGCTTCGATTAAAAATAAATCAACATATACCTTTACATATACAATTATACCTTTACATATACAACATATACAATTACATATACCTTTACAATATTTCCAGCGAATTGTATTATTTTACGCAAGAGAGGAGAACTTTTTTATATCTCAAGTAACTTTAGTGTATTAATAATCATAGAAGTATTTAGAATTTATCAACCACATAAATTGGTCACATAAAAAAAAATTCGACAAAGTACATATTTTCTTAAAAATTTATTTCATCCCTAAAATTCATAATACTTTATGAATTTTGGGAATTATGAATTTTTAATATGAAAATTCTTTCATTTTAATCAGCATTAGAAGTCAACGTATCGAATAGTTGTGGAAATTAAAATATTTTCTCAAATAGTATTGAAAAAATATCATACATTTAAAAGCTTTATTAAGAATTTGTCACAGCATGCAATTTATTATTTAACGGACTTTCAAAGGCAACTAATGATAACGCAGATTTAGTTACAAACAAATACTCGTATATAAAAACAAATAAAAACACAATGAAAATATTTCTTCTGATAAATTTGAATCTATTCAAGAATATGCTCTTGAATAATCCATAATAAGCCACCTTTAGTGTTACATAATATTTAAAAATAATGTGAGATGTAGTAATTAGATATATTAATAAAAGTTAGATGTATATTAGGAGGGAATATATCATGTAAATCGTGTCAGATAAATAGACTTCTATGAAAATATATTACTCAGGTTATTTCAGAAGGCGATAGGATGGGAAACAATTCTCTCATAAAAGATGAATACATAAAACAGAAATTTAAAAATATTTAATGTCAATGAAATTTTTATTTAGTATATGATTTCTTTTTATTGAGAAACTTAAATTATTAAGTCCCAGGAACTCAGTTTCATTTATCACCAATATGGGACAAATACTCTTAAAAAATTATTTGTCTTTCAAATAAATGCACTAGGAGTACTGTATTTGTTTAAACCTTTACCACAGTAAATAAACCTTTTAGCATTTAATGCAAAATTTTAAAAAAATACTTCAGGATTTTGGTTAAGAAAGTCATAACATTTACTTTCATTTTTATGACTCTTATTTGTTTTTATAATAGATTCGTATTGAGCACAATACACTCTCTGAGGTGTGTAACGAATGCTTTAAGATACTAGAAAGGAAAGAGATATATATATACATATATATATGAGCATATAGAAAAGAGAGAATTAATATATTGATGTAATCATGAGTTATATACTATGGAAGTTAAAATACTATATTGGTTTCAGTTTACCTAATTTAGTGAATCCAAAGTTACGAAGAGGAGCAATAACAAAATTACCTAAAAAATTCTGGTGATGAATCATATCTTATGCTATAAAATCAATCTCATATGAATGTCTGCCAATTTTTTAAAATCTTTTAACTAATGCACACACTGGGCAAGTCAATCCTTAGTTAATCTCAAATATTTTGATACAATATTGGTGCCATAATAATTAATTGTATGAAATCAAGAATATATCGGATCTATATTTAGTAATAATTCAGTTCCATTCCAATTTGTTCCACTTTCGAAATAGGTAGACGATAATAATTATGTTTCCCCTTAGAATGTAAATTTAATGCAGTATTTCAATTCCATTTTTAGACTTGGGCTGTAATAAAGTAAGAAGCTACAAAATTTTTGAAGAAAGCTTTTCTGTGAATAGAAGATAATTCTGCTTGTAAATCTAAAAAAATCCGCGTTCTTCGCAAATGCATTAAAAACGCATTTTTAACATGATCGTATGAAATTTGCTGTCATTCGCTCTATAAAAGTTAATCTGTATCATAAATATCATTACAAACATGAAATAGGCAATACAAAATATAGATTAAGAAAACACGTCTCTCAAAATTATTATATCTGTCCCAGAAAACTCGAATTTATTATACTAAACAATATAAACCTACTCGCTTTTCAATCAAATTGCGAAAATGAAACAAAACAATGTAGTGAAATTTGAATGGAATGCACAGAATTCATATGTCAAACTATAAATAAAGTCTACTTTCGCGCGACAGCTGCATCGGCAGGCAAAATTCGCAGAAGCCTGTCGAAAGTTTTTCATTCTTCGTTACCAAGCAGGAAAGTGAATGATCAAAAAAGAAGATGCCCGTATTTTCACTGTTCTCTCTACTCATGTGTTTTGCATAAGTTACTAGAATTTGTTAACTAGGCCAAAATGGTGAACTGGATACAAATTCAATCAAGTTGTGATTTTGCATTGAAGGTGTCGCCACTTTATTATTCTTTTTTCCCCAAGTCTGCGCACTACTTTCTGAAACCCATCCACTTAAGTTTTTTATCGCTATATAGATAGAATTAGACCTCCTGATCTACAAACCCGAACTTATAATGAGGTGGAAAAAATAAGAAATATGAGAGGAAGTTGTTTTTCTTTGTTACTCTTTTGTTTCAGCCGCGTTGTCTTTGATTTTTAAATCGAAATCGAGCCAGACTTGAAATTCGGATGGCTTGTGTTTGCTGGTTGCTCTTGAAAAGTGGATTATTTTGAGGGAAGCTGAATTTATTGGAATTAAATCATCTCAAGCCTTTTCGCCATCAAGCTATTCTAAAAACGTTTTTAATAAGACAAAAAAATCTATAACAAAAATTGTTTGAAAATTGTAAAGATAACTTTAAGGAATGGTTTAATTCAGCTACAACAAAAAAAAAATAAGAGTGATTAAGAACCAAAAATAGATTGTTGGTAATGCATTCGGAAATGTGGAAAATAAATCAATTTAAAAATTCAGAGATAAAATAATCTCATTAAAGATTCATACTATTTAAGAATTATTTACATGTTTACATCACTTATTTTGAAAACATGAATTTAAATAAAATCTAAAGAAATAAGAATTTATAAAATTATTATTCCTTTTTATTGCTTAAAAATTCCTATTTAAAATTAAACTTTTAGTTCACTTTTCTTTACAAGCACACAAATTTTCCATTATCAACTAAATATTTCATGCACAGTAATAATTTATTAAGCATAAGTCAATTTTTCTCATAGAACTCAAAGAGAGTTTTTTCCCCTTTTTTTTTAACTTTCAATTTTGGAATGTTTTACCATTAATTGAAAAAATATTGTAATCATGGTGAAATTATTGCACGTGACAACATATTTAAAGTTTGTAAATTTCCTTTTCGATGAATTAATGCATTAATAAACTGAAAAAAGGCTACTTTCAAAAACATCTTTATTTCGAATGTTTGGAAATATAAAATAAACTGAATACCTCTTATAACTATTAAACCAGTTTATAATTAAGTATCTTTTCCGTTCACAATATTTCTTCTACACTGATGTATTAACTTCTACAATTTCAGTAGCACTCTTATGACTAAATTATATTAAGCAGAATAATCTTTAGATAGAAACAAGATTAGGGGCAAAAAAATCATATTTACTCAATAACAAAATCTAAATTTCATTCAATTAAGTAAAAATTATTCTACCAAAGCTAATTTTTCTAAAAGGAAAACTCTAATTGATAATTAGGTACTTTTAGTTTTTCCCCCTTCACAAGAACTAAAAATTCAATATAAACTAAATAATATACTCATCTTCTGATTTAACATTCTCTATAGCTTAACTTGCTAAGTTTATTTTACTTGCTGATGAATTAAATACTTTTAATTAAAATTTTATTACTTTTTTATTTTAATGAAATGTTTTCTGTATGAGTATATTTAGAATCTCTTCTTTGTGATCTGACCCGCGTTTCATTTGTTTTGTTCACAAGGTATTTAGTTCTATGCCATCTTGAGATTTAAAACCAATTTGCAAAGGGACATATGTACCCCTCAAGACTCTTTCTCGAAACTGAAAAACTTCAGGATAATTCTTATCATAATATTATAGATATTTTAAACATAGATCTTTCTTTCTCCTCATGCTTAAATTTGTTTTCATCACAAAGAGAAAAAAGGATTTTAATCAAGCTGATTCCTGAGAAACGAATCATGGATGGAAAAGTTTTTGCTGTGTCTGAAATAGTGCCTCTGGTTCAGTATTTGTAGATTAATAGAGGAGAGGGCGATAAACCCTAAAAAATGCACATGCACACCAAAAAAAATGCAAATTTTTTTCTCATGATATCTTAATTATTTTTCTTTAATGATCTGTACTTCTGAAATCAATTCTTGAACAGTTTTAATTATGAGAAATAAGATGTATATACCGTATTCTTAACTTTTTATCAAATGGTAATTATGAACCAAAGAAATTACTTCTGTCAGAGCAATGACGACATGCCCCCCCCCCCCCAAAAAAAAAAAAAAATTATTTTCTGGTTAAGCCACTGGAAGCCGTTTACTGATAGTTATTTGATGTGTGAAACATTTCATAAAAGGATAATTAAGATTACAACTAACACTATGAGAGAAAAATAATATCTAAGATGTTATTTACAAATAATATTTTCACTAAATATATCTTAAAAATTCAAAATAATTTCTTAAGTATATTTTCAATTAAAATGGCATTATTTAAATTGTATCCCATCAACAGCTACTAGTTCGCTTTTTTTGAAGATTCTCGTTTTATTTGTTTATTTCAACTTACTCTTATAGTATTAATTGTGAATATTCATTTAATCAGGTTATGAATTTGCTTTTTTTTTTCATAAGCTCAACAACGACAAACACGTGTCCGGCGAAGAATTTTTCCATAAAAATAAATACCACGACATAGAAAATCGACCTAGACTTCTGCAAGGTCAGTATTAGTGAAACTGACAATCTCTTCTCTCAACGCCAATTAAAAAAGTCACGCTTCTTCGTCAGGGCGGACGCGATCCTGCCTCTCCAGCACAGACCAAAAAATTGGAAAAAGCCTACTTTAAACGGATAGGGGTTACGCCTCGTGGCGCCTTTCCTGCACCACTCTATGTCCCCAGGCTGACGATCAGACTAAAAACACGGAAGCCGCTATCTAACATTGCATCACACAAGAATTTTTTCCCCTACTGATCCAGTGAGCTGATTCGCACCACACGTGCGAAACCTTTTCTGAATCTAGATCTGAATGCCGGACTCCGCACACCTTGAGAAGGATCGAGGTCAATGTTGGAAGTCTCATTCATTACTTTTTCATTTTCCATTCGCCGATAGAGTGAGCAAGATGATAACGTGAGCATCTTGGAACAGCCTTCAGTGATGCGTATGGATCGCCTTTTCCTGTTTCCCTCCAGCCTTTCTCTCTCGTTCTAGATTTGTATCAGGAAGATGGCGAGGAAATTTGTGTGTACCTGGTTATCCTCATAATTTTTACTTTTTCTTTTTACTCTCTCAATCTCTCTTGTATTTTCAAAATTAGGGTATGAAAATGCAGGAACACTTTTTACATATTTCGTTTTTGAAATTTATGACTTTCATTTTTCATTGAAAGCACGAGCCATATTATTGGAGACTAACTCCTATGCTAATTAAACCACCAGATAACGATGAGGATGATATCAGAACTGGAAATATATCTCCTAATTTTTGCACAAGACTGCATAATGATTTGGTAGTCTCCATAGTATAACATACAGCCTCTCTTACAGTCTTCTTTAAATTCTACGGTGAATTAAATTTTCAAGCTCCTGTGGATTCAAGCCATTCACATATTCTATTAACTTTAGTAAAATTGGTAACATAATTCATACCTCATTGTCTCTTATAGCACATGAAGAAATTACAAAATGAATATTTTCAAATGAAATTCAAATGAAATTTCATATTTTCAAAAATTCAAGAAACAAAATGATAAGTAATATATGAATACAAAGGAAAATAGTGGAAGTCTTACATCGTGAACAATAGATGGCCCTCGGGTGTTCTTCGAGTAGCTATTTCATGAAAGTTGTTTTAGAAGCTTTCACAGAACTACCTCGCTTTTAGATCGGTCTCAGTGGACCAGATGACCCGATGTTACACAGCTGACCACCTAAGTCACCTGATATGGCCCCAAGCGATTTTGGTAGAGAATAAAATGTATATGCCACCATTACCCACAAATTTATTCGAACTTAAAACTGCGGATTTTTGTTGTTGTACAATCGATTACCACAGGCATTTTACAATGTAATTGGCCGAATTTACATATTGAAATGACATTACACGAGTAACTAAAGGAAGTTATGTGGTACTCTTGTAAAAAAAAATACTTCTATAATTTCCCTTTGCATTTATGTATTACTTATCTTTCTGCACCCTTTATTTATAAAAATGTGGAATTTTGAAATCAGATTAATTATTTTTAATATCCCTGTATTTGTCAGAGTGAACAACATATTGAAATTTCTCTTGTTCCGCATTCAACATAAGTTTTTACAGTTATTCCTCTTTACATTTGTCCTCTTTACATTTACCAATTTTATTCCTCTTTACATTTGTCTTTTGCTTTACCTCCCCCATCATTGCTTTGACCAATGGGACAATAAATTGTAGAAGAGGCATTTTTCTATGCTTATTTTTTTTTTAATCAGTATAATACATTACTGGGTGAAAATGACATTGAATTGTCAATGTTACTAAGTAATACTAATGGGGCATACACTCGTATTAATGCAATGTACTTTTACACTCGTATTAATGCAATTTACTTTTACACTCGTATTATGCAATTTAGATTCAAACTGCCCTGCATTATTTTGATTCTGTAAATGCAACATATAATTATGTCCCGGTGGTAGCAAAAGGGTTAACAAAGTTTTAGTTTTGAAATTACTTTGAAAATATTTTTTGACTTTAATTATCTAATCATTATTAATATATAATAAAAATGAGGCTGATATAAAGTTTTTAGAAGAGAAAATTTGTAACAAATAATCAAGTTTGTTAAAACTAAAATTTTGATTGAAGATTTCTGAGAAAAGTTTTACCACTGACATTTTACAACACGTTTGTCAGAAATTTACATATCGAATTGACACTATGTGTGTAACTAAAGAAAATTATATCAAACACCAAAAAAAAAAAAAAAAAAAAAAAACCTTCTTTAGTTTTCTTTTTGCATTCATGTATTACTTATCCTTCAGGTTTTTATGAAAATACATTTTGAAATCGAACACCATTTGAATATCCTTCCTGTATTTTTAATTTTCCTTATTAAATTTTTTTTTTATCAAGATTAGAAAGAACTTAATGCAGGATTATTTAAATGATATACAAAGTAAACAATAAAGTTCTTGCCATTTTTAATGGCCAAAAAGAAAATGATTTACAGAAAATGTAGTCTGTTGTTAGTCCTCGAAGTAATCGCCATCGGCATCCAGCACCTTCTACCAACGTGTCTCTAGCTGTGCAATCCTCTTATGGTAAAACTCGGGGGGTTGAACGCAAAGAAGTGAGTGCTTGGCGCAAGTCTGCTTCATTGGTGAAAAATGTTCAACGAAGATGATCGTCCAGGGAGTGAAAGAGGTGGTAATCGGATGCCGCAAGGTCAGGTGGGTAAGGAGAATGGCACAAAATTTCCTAACCAAATCTCTATATGATGTTACCACATGCAGTCTACGTTGCCTCTACGCGACATGCAGTCTAGCGTTGTCATAATGGAAGAGCATATCTTGGTGGCTTCTTCTGTTGCAGTTGCTGCGAGTATAGGTCCGCAATGACCGTTTGGCCCGTTGGTAGCTGCTCATAGTGAACTACTTGACAACCTGTCCATCAGACACAAAGTATAATCTTGCGAGGGTGCATAGATGATCTTTCTCAGTGAAGGACAGTATCCAGGGTGACATGTAATGTTTAGAATGCTTGGGAGAATCATACAAGGCCTACTTTTCAACAATGGTAAGCACTCGATTGAATATGGATGGGGTACGGTGGTAAGAAAGCAATGACATGCAGGCTACCACTCACTGTCGCTTGTGAACTTTTAACAGCGTGTGCAAAACCCACTTGCTGAATCTGTACGTCTTACCTAAGAGGTGCAAATGAAGTCTAATTGTTTCATCAGAAACGCAACTGTTTTGCAAGTTCACCACGTGTCTGTCTACTGTCTTCCTCAATGGCCGCCTCCAGGGCTTCGTCATCCATGTGAGGTTCATCTCAGAGAAACAAATTTTCCAGCCTGAATTTTTGAAACCAATGCCTTGCAGAACGTCCATTCACAGCATTATCCCCAAACGCTTGACATATTCGCCGACTTGGTGCAGATACTGATAATCCCACTTTGAAACCATAAAGCAAACAACAGCGAACGAGATTCTTTGACACTTTCATTTGTCTTCGCTACTGTACGAGTTACGAATGATGAATGTGCACAGAGTACTTGCTTTTATAATGACTGATATTCCTACTCTCGACCGACCGCTTTATAAACTACGAGATAAACTATTTGCATATCTATTCTTACTTCATTCCATGGCGAAGCAAAAACAGTTAGAGCTTTATTGGTTATCTTGTAAATACATTAGATAAATAAGTATTGAATTATTAGGAGACAACGCGATGCAAAGTGAAGTATTTAAAATATTTTCCCATGAATATAATAAAATCAATTCATAATACATGTAATGTAAAGAAATAAATATTAATATTGATTGTACAAGCACAAAAAATGACTGTTACATTGTATTTTATAATTCATTGCATTTTAACTATCCTTTTTTTTTTTTCTTAATATGATTTTAGAAAGAATCCTTTGTCGAATTTAAATCAAATGTTTGGCGCCAATATACCCAACTTTCACTCATTCATAAATCAACTGTAAAATTATAAATATTTAAATAGAATTCTAATTAATAGTAATTTAGTCACTTCGAAGTTAAGACATGAATTGCCCTTATTGCTTAAAAAGGTGTATTATGACGTTTAAGATATGAATAATATGCATCATATAAATCTAAAATAAGATTTGAGAAAAGAAATGTGAAAAGAACAAAAAATTTCCTTACTGCTTAATTTTTTAAGAAAATAATTGAATATTCTTCAAAACTTTACGTGTTGTACAGCAAATATCACTGTTTTGAGAAGTATTTGTAGTGAGTGGGGTTACACACACAGAATTTCCTATTTATCTCACAGAAAATTTAAACTGCCTTTTAAAACAACTGTTGATTTCTTTAATAATAAACTACAGTAAACCAATTAATAATTTAATTCATCATTTTTCTGCATTTCGTCTATTAATGAGGTAAGGATTTCTTAAGCAATTTAAAATTTGATTGGTCATAGTTAATATAGTCTTGTGCCTAAAAGCCTTTTTTTATATTATTTTTTAGTTATTAAATATTACTACATGTATGAGAATAAATAGGAAATAGGGTAATATAAAATAAGTATTCATCTCCTTATCCTATTTATAAAATTTTTGTTAACATTTACTCTTTTCTCAGTTGTCAGTATCTCGTTTTTTCGTAATACAAAAAACACATGAGTCAGAAATAATTTTTTTAAAATATTCTTTTATACTAAACAAAGTTTTTCTTATTACAGTACGATCAATAACTGAGAAACGCCGAAGACATTTCCTTATTAAAATCTCATTTAAATAGTAAATTTTAATATGTTTTACAGGTTCATACACAACGAATATAAGTTATCATATCTGCTCTTTGCTTATATAACAGTCACATTAACATAATGCTGATAAGAAGAAAAATTAGTATCAAAAGTCAATGACAGAGTTTACTATCATGCATTAAGTTTTTGAACTTTCATCCAAGAAAATTTCGTTGTGTGTGATACCCGTTTCTTCTTCTTCCTTTTTTTTTTTTTTTTTTTTTTTTTTTTTTTTTTTTTTTTTTTTTTTTTTTTTAACTTTCGTTATGCATGATGGAGATAATACAAGACTAAGTACTTTGATGACTTCCATTCTAATACACCTTCTTTGTTAATTAAGCTTCAGTTAAGTTTCATGCTTTCCATTAAAATTTGTGCTTTGACGTTCGTGTTTTACAACAATACTTATAAGAAATTTGGTACTTTTTAGATTTATCCAAAGTCTATCTTGAGACATATTAAAAATGAGCATGACTGACTCAATAAGAGGTGTGTTCGACCTTTATTCATAAAAGCTACCCAAATTCAGATCGACCTTATACTTATCACCTTTAAAGAAGTCCCCTTTGGCAACTACACAATTCTAACGTTCTACCAATGTCGGAAGCAGCTCTGAGAAACCTCATTTGAGATGGCGTATTGCTGGTTTTTCATATTTTGCGCCTACCAATGTCGGAAGCAGCACTGAGCCTAATTTGAGATAGCGTGCAGCTGGCTCGTCGCATTCTGCTCCTGCCAATGTCCTGAATGCTGCTTCTTACCAATATCGGAAGCAATACTGAGATACCTCATTTGAGATGAGATGGCATACAGCTGGTTCGTCGGGTTCTGCATATATTCTCAAGACTGAAATCTGAGCCCTTTCAGAAGCATTTTCAACTAAGAGAAAAGCCAGAAGTCGCACTGAGCCATATAGAGAGAATAAGGGACTTAATGAAGCACAAATTTGCTATGCTTGGTCAAGATCTATCGATCATTGGCTGTTTCTGTACGAACAACGAACGATCAATGGAGAGTTTCATGGAATTCTGAAGACCAAATCCTCTGTCAAAATGGAATAAATTGATCCATTGATGATGCTCTCCTTGTGTACAAGCTCTTTGATCATGATTCGACAATCCTGTTCTATCAGGGTCCTAATTTGATCCTTGACTATCTCATTACTGGATGTTGAGGGTCTACTCGAATGTGCTTCACTCTTCACTGATGAGAGATCATCTTTGGAATGGTTGTATTTCCTTTATCTGTGCATCATCCATTGTTTAGTCCTTGGAGTCATGTTGAATTTCGAGGATCGTTTCCACCTGGGAATCACCAAGCCTTACACAAAATATAATACAGTAACTTTGTTCAGGTTTTTCAGTCCTTTTGTCAAAAAAGCAAATCAAATGGCACTCCCATTCCCTTGCTCGTCAGTGGTCAGCTAGCGACTGTCAGCTTTTGTAATCTGGAAAAAATTCACGCGTACACATTAGGGACCCTCTAAACTCGTGACAAATCCCATCTTCCTAGTTAATTTGTTTAAGCAAGTAAAACTATCCTCGGGTATTTTCTGATCTCTTCTTCTGAAAGGACATACGTTCCAGATGAGTCCCATTCATCTAAAGAGGCAGTAAAATTTCCAATGTAACCAAAATCAGTTAACCGTATCATTTAAATTTTCTTGTATTCTAAATCTTAAATGAGAACTAATTTTGCTTCATTATATCATTTCACATTATTATTTAATAGCAATTGGAATTTCCTAATGTTTTAATTCTTAATCTAAGCTGAGAACTAATTTTGTTTCCTTAAGAATAATATTGCTAAAAAGAATCATCTCTAGTTTTGTTTTCAATGAAAAGTATTAAGCGATTTTTGAAAAACGGTTGGGCGGTTAAATTCTGATTTGTGTTCCGTTGATAAAATATGGGTACAAAGTATTAGTCTCAATTTGTTCTTTTGGTTTATTTTTATTTTCCTGCCATCACTTTGCTTACCTAAAGAAGATTTTCGATAGATATTGCTTTAATGCAGTTTGCTTTTTATTAAATCACATCTAAACACCAGAAACAGCTTAGTGGATAGAAGTACTAATGAATTTATGAAATGCAATTCTTTTTTCTTTGGGTGTGAATATTTATGAGTTGCATGTTATGTAATTTCTTTTTTATTCTTTGGATTTGATAATATTGCGGTTTTATTTTTAATTTTTTTAATAGATAATGTTTTAAGTAAAAGTTTAAATTCTTCTAGAACGTTAATATTTTTTTTTAATTTCCATTTTTTTATTCTAAAAGGACATTCCTGAGGAAAGCCAAGAAAAATGACCTCATATCTCTTTTTATTGCATTTGGATAGGAAGCGACTAGTGATTTAAGAGTAATAGATTTAAAACTCTTCATAATTAAAAGTAAACATTTTGGATCGACGTCAGTTCCTAATATGCTTGAAAGTATAATTACAGAGAGGACCAAACAGGAAATTTCAGAAAAACAGAACAAAAAAAAAAGGATTTTGTATTGAAAAAACATTACAAAGACTGGGAATTAGAGTTAGAAATACAACGGATAAAATTGGAATGTCTAAAAAATAAAGCAAGGAAATACTACATCAGTTGCTGAATCATCATTTAGTCAAAATTTTCACAAGATAAGCCAAAGTTTAAGTTTAATCTTCAAACAAAACATTCTTCGGTCGACGTTACATTGCATGTGTGTTAATTTAATCGCTTGCGGTTTTTGCTTGTCTATTTGCTTGTTGTTTCAAGTGGAATATGATTTAGAAGGGAATTATCTTCTAAAAGGTATGTACGCGTATAATAATATAAAATCAGTAAAAGAATTGGATTAAGTATCTGAGGATCGTGTTAACGAAGTAATAATGGTAAATAACTTGTTTGACGTTTTAGACAGATAAGTAAAATTTTAAAAAATCATTTTTACTGCTCCGCCACCAACTTGGCATCTGGTAAAAAAAAAAAAAAAAAGAAAAGAACTGAAGAAGAAAACCATTCATTCAGGATTGGACGAGGTCATTTGCATTCATATGCAACACAGATGGCCTTCCTACTTGTCTCATTTGCCACGAAAAGTTCGCACATAATAATAGGTCCAATTTGGAGACACATTTCACTATAAAACATTCCCAGTTTAGTAGTAAATATTCAATAGGTGACGCACCGAAAAAAGCTGTTGAAGAGCCCCAAAAAAAAACAAGCAAGTTTCATACTAAGTAACTGGGCGCAATCTTCCAATAATGTAAATCTGGCAAGCTTTTCAATATCATTAGAAATTGCAAAAAGAGGAAAAGCATTCACAGATGGTGAGTATGTCAAAGATTGTTTTTATACGAGCATCTGAAGAACTGTTTCGTGATTTTAAAAACAAAGCAGAAATCATGAAAAAAAAATCATAGATTTGCCATTATCTGCTAAAATAGTACAAGATAGAACTGCTAGAATATCTTCAAATGTAACGCATATGCAAGTGGAAGACATTCAACTGGCTTCTGCCTTATCACTTGCTTTTGATGAATCTTGCGACATAAAAGACACGGCACATGTAACCCTTTTCGTCAGGTATATGTCTTCCCATGGTCCAAAAGAAGAACTGCTAGAATTGCTACTGCTCCCAGGGCAAACTCGTGGAGAAGATATAGTAAATACGGTGCAAAAATACCTAGAAGATAATGGAATAGATATAAATAAGATCGTTTCTATAGCAACTGATGGAGCCTGAAGTATAACAGGAATACATAAAGGAATAACATCAATTCTTCAGAAAAAAATAACCACGTAATTTTAACATTTCACTGCATAATTCATCAAGAAGCGCTTTGTGCCCAAACATTTCAGGCTGAAATAGTTTAATGAATAAAATGAACTTGGAAATTAAAATTTTAAATTTAACTTGGAAATTAAAAAACAGCATTTTGGCAAAACACTTTACCAACGCCAGTTTATAGATTTCCTTGAAGAAATAAATAGCCAGTTTTCTGACCTACTTCTGCTCAATAAAGTGCGATGGCTTTCCATAGGTAACGTATTGCAATGTTTTGCCTTGTGCTTAAGTGAAATAAAACATTCTTCAATAAAAAAAGCATTCAACATCCCGAATTGGAAGAAGACAAATGGCTGCAAAATTCATCTTAATGGTAGATACCATAATGAAACTAAATGAACTAAATCTAAAACCTCAAGGAATGGGCAACCCAACCTACACCTTGCGTGAAGAAGTAGTTTGTTTCGAAAAAAAATTACTTCTTTTTGTTGAATACATGGAGAGCAGTAAATCACTTCATTTTAAAATTCTGAAGCAATATCGCGATGATACCAATCCAATTATTGACACGAATTACTTCGGTATAGCTTTAACCCGTTCACTACCAGCGTATGACATTTGATACGCTCGCGGTGGCTCTCCTGTGCCCAGTGTATCACAAAAGATACGCTCCGGAATGCCTTCTGCAGACCAGCGTATCAATAGCGATACGCTTAAAGAGAACGTTTTATTTGATTTTTTTTAATATTACTAGGTGGTGTTACATTACCGCGAAATTTACATAGATAAGTTATTTGGAATGTTGACCTTGGTTATATGGGCTTGGATTTCACTTCTGGGTATCAAGAGGAGGGGGGAGGGGGTTATTGTTAAAAGCACGTATTGCGGCGCGGTTCTTTAAATGTAATGACATGATTTAAAGCGTGCACTTGCTTTCACTTTACATTTTTCTTTCTTCTTGCTTCTTAGAAGTTCGAAGGATAATTTATGGCCCTTTATGGGGGTTAGGGCTTTAGGTAGCAGATGCTCTCAGCTGTTTATTTCATTCAGTCGGTTTTTATTTGTAGCGACAGTCATGACGAAAAGAAAGTATTTATCTGATACTGATATTTGCTGAATAATAAATGAATCTGACAGTAATGTTAGCTAAAATAATCCAAATCTGTACATAGACATTAAAGTAAAAAAAAGGGGGGGAGGACTAAGATGTGCCCTTTGCACAAAATCTTGCGTGAAACGTCAGAATATGTGTGCAAGACATATGACGTTGGACTATGCGTTGATTTTTTTTTATAAATATGCCATACAGCACAATATGATTTATCTTTTATATTTATATATTCCATGTAATGGTACATCATTACACCATGAAATTTATATAACATATGTAAATATATTTTGTATTTTCTTAAAAGTATGATTTTTTATGTAAATTTATGTATAAAACATTCAGTTTTCGATTAAATCCTTTTTTTGTTTTGTATATATTAAGTTCAATGCATTTTAAATAAGATATGTAAATACCAAAATATTTTAATGAATAGCTGATTTTAGAGGAATTTTTTTCACGAATAAGCTTAGTATCTAAAATCGACTGGGCACAGAGTGACACTCCTCGGTAAGAAGCCGTGGGCCCAGAGAAGCACTTCTTTTTTTCCCCTCCGGTAGGAAAGGGTTAAAACACATGAAGGATGGATTCACTGAGAGATTCGAGTAATTCGAAACAAACAAAAGTACTCTCGCGTTCATAATAAATCCTCTCAACACAAACACAAATAAGATCAATATTGAGCCATTTGAAATTGATGCTGGATCGCTTCAAATGCTATTGCTGGATTTGAGAACAAAAGACTTGTGGAGTGGCAAGTTCACAGAACTGAAGAGCAAGTTGGAGGTCTAGAAATGCATGCACATCGCGCAGCACAAGTGGACAGCTCTAAAAGAAATTCCGCGAGTTGAGACCTTCCTATTCGGAGCATGGAATAGTCTTCTAGAATGCTACAGTAAGTTGAAGAAGTTGTCATATGGAGTGCTGGCGATCTTTGGGTCGATATATTCGAGTGAGCAAGCGTTATCTTGCATGAATATAATAAAAAGTAAAGTTATAGAAGTAAATTAAGAAATGAAAATCTAGAGTCGTGCTTGAAATTTAAAACAACAAGTTATAAGCCAGATTTAATCAAACTTTCAAATGGCATGCAAAGCCAATGCTCCCATTGATGTAACTATATTTGTGTTTTTACATGAATAAATATTATTTCGTATATTTGCGTTTTTATATGAATAAATATTATTCTGTATTTAAAGCTGTTTATTTTAAATCAAAAATCAAATATATATAATCAAATACTATAATATTAAATTGAAAAACTTTAGTGGCTCTTTAAAAACTGGGAAATTTTGTAAATTGTAACTTTTGGCTCTTCCGTTTCAACAGGTTGCCGACCCCTGCTATAGGTGATAGCAATGAAGTCCAAGTCAATTCGAGTTATTGTCAGACACAAGGAGTTCGACAATTGCAGCTTGTTTTGATACTTGGTTTCAATCTTATCATTGCCTCAAATTCAACTTCACAAAGATAGGAAGATATAAAAGGGGAGGTAATATCTCAAAGAATCATCAATAACAATTAGGGAAGTTTGTAGGACAGATAACCATAATTTTTTGTAACATTTTACTATGATCAAAATTCGGTTAAGTTATGTATTTTCCGATCGGTCGATAATTCTCATATGTGTGTCTTCAATGTTATTTTCTCATAAAAAGCAACTTTTGATTAGTTGCCATATTGTCATGCATTGAAATTATTATATATCCCATGACTTAAAAATAAAAACTTACTTCATTAAAATGGGTGAATATGTCAACTTGAAAACAAATTTCACATCCAGAAACGATTTTGCTGATTCTTTTGTATTAGTCAAAAACATTGCGACTTCTTCACACAGTTCCACAAATCTTGTTAGCACTTTCCTTCTCGATAGCCAATATATTATCGTATACAGAAGTTTGTGGTTGATCCCTATAAACAAATAAGCGCGATTGCAACAACTTGATTTCATTGAATTCACTATTTTAACAAGAATGTTCAAAATAATTTTTTAAATACTCTTGCTCATATTTTGATTCCAATACTTCCTAATGAATGCTGCAATGAATTCCCGAAGCATTTGGACTAACTTCAAGCCCTTGAGTCACACCCGTACTTCGTTATTTACTACACCCATAGCAAGTGCATTACCTATACATATTCCGACACATTTCATCTAACCTACATCTTTGGATTTTATATAAGTGTCAAGAACCTTAAATATTTCTTCGCTCATTCCTCGATTTATTAGTTCACAAAATAACATATAAGATGTTCCATATGTAACGTATGAAGACAAGCAGCTGGTACAAACCTAGTATACAGGTGTTCAAAATTAAGATCACACTAACAAAATATGTAATAACTAGATAAATTTTTGGTTTATAGCAAAGAAATTTGCACATAGAGAAATCACTATTAGAGAAAGTATATAGCAACATAATAATATAGAAGATAAGTGAATTGTTTGTTAATATTCAGGTATATCAAAAACCGTCACATCATCATGCATTTTATCTCGGGAAAGGTCTGTCTAATATGGAGTGTGACCACTATGCCTTGATATACAACCCTTCCAACAAGCCATTTTACTATTAATTAGAGCCTCGAAAAATGCTTGTGGCAATTAATCCCATTATTCTAAAAATGCGGGTTTCAACGCCTGGAGTCTCCTGGGGTCGGAGTGACGCCATTAAATGGCTCTTCCTATGCTCTCCCAAACATGTTCTACAGGATTGAGATCCGTAGGCTTTGCGGGCTAGTCTATACGGCGATATCTTCTTCTTCAAGAAAGTCACCAACAATGTGAGCTCTGCGTGATCTCGCATTATCCATAAAAAGGAAGCCCGGGCCAGCAGCACCTTTGAAAAACCTCACATAGGCTTCAAGGACTTCATCCTTACAGCACTGTGCGGTGACACTATCCACATAAAAAAGTGCAGCTATGTACGACAGCCCAATATGATGCTCTTCCAGACAAGGATTCCTCTACCATGAAATTGATCGATTTCCCTTATGTTGGAGGGAGAGAGCGTTTTTAAGAACTTATCTGGAGAGAACTCCACGTTCTCTCCAGATAAAGACTTACCAAGAATCACTCTATGTGCGGAATCTCAACTCATTAATGAAAAGAACAAGCCCCATTCTTGGTATATCCAAAAATAGTGTGTTCGTCTCCACGACAAATGGGCTTTCCTGTGTGAAACACTCAAAGGGAGACCCACCTCTAAACGTCGGGAGTAAAGGGAACTACCTGCCAGGCGTCTGCGTACTGTTTGTCAGGAAGTTCTTGTACCAGACGCAGCAGCAAGGTCATGAGAAAGCTCTATACCAATTTTGGAATCCCCTTGTAACCAACGAGCCATCTCCGCTTGAGGCTGCCCGGCATCAAGGCTGCCACCGCAGTTCTCCATCTCATTGAATTATCAAAAAGCTAAGTGCGAACTCATTCTCACTGCAATCAAAATTCCCAGATGCTTAAACGGTCAGACGTCACGTTGGTGCTACAAAACACAAACGGTAAACACCCTTTATTTCAAACTGAATGCTAACAATGCGTTACCCATTCTTCAAAATAAATGAAATACAAAATTTATCAATTTTACAAGTAGAAGTTTTGAATTATTATGAAAAACGTGTTTGTGACCTTAATTGTGGATACCAGGGTAGGTTCGTCCGGAAGCATGCATAGGCGTTTTTGCGTTGATTTTAATGAAATGCAAAAAAAAAAAAAAAAAAAAAAAAAATTTTTAGTGGCATTTTTATTACTTACAGGTTTCTTTTGAAAAATTCGAGATTTAATTTTTCAATTGGGATGTTTTGTCTTAATGTGACGACGTAATTTACTTATGCGCATGCTTTTATTTGGATTTAGTTTAGTTTTTATTAATGTCGCACTAGAAGCAACACGAGGGCTATTGGCGATGGACCTCGTAATTTTGAAACACGGTCAAGTGACGAGGACGATATCTGAGCTGGTACCCCCCTCTCCTAACATCCACACCACACCAACGGGAGGACTTTGGGCCCCGAACAGATTTAACGTGCATCAGCCCCGGCTACACGGCAGGTCTTTGGCGGCCAAGGATCGAACACGCGACTGAACGAAAACCGCCGGCCGCTAGTCCGCGACCTTGATCCCTAGGCTGCTTTTATTTAGAAGTATTTCCTAAAAAAATAACTCATTCAGATTTGGGATTATCTTCTTTCCTTTAACCCCCTAATGCTAGGTAATCAGAATCGTACTTTCTTACTATTATTCTTCGTTTTGGTTTCCTTGAATTTTAGTTTGAAGATTAGCTTTCGTTTGCAATCGGTGACTTTTTTTATCCACCACTTATCCATATTACAGATGCAATAAAATAAACGGGAAAAGAACAAAAAACAAACACTACGATAAACATAAATGATATCGAACCGCTTCGAAATTAATGCATACGCAAAATGAACTGGATGTTCAATCACTGTTAGACATTATGGCGTCAAAATTCTTACATTTTTATGCTTGTCCAGTTTGAAATGCTACGTCTAAAATAAAAACAAAACTCTTCAAAACCTCCAGAATGGTATGTTTATTAGGTGATGCGTCTAATTACTTTTCTATGACAACCTTCCAAAGAGAACTTAAAGTCGAACTCATAAAAAAAAATTCGAAAGTCGAGTTCATAAAAAAAAAAACATTCTAGAGGTTAAGTTTATTGCGTCGCATCCTAGTTCGTCAATAAACGTCCTGTTATAATACATGGATAGAGCAGATTCTTTTTACAATCTTCCAATAGCAACAACAACTTTACACGACTAAGCAAAAAATTGATCGGAAAAAAGAACAATTTTTTAAAACATCGAATAAAAAATATAAGGTTTAAGGAAACTTTCTCTAAGCCCCAAACTTTAAAAATGATGCATCTCACTGATTTTCTTTAATTTATATCAGCTATATCGATTTTTTTTTTCCTCTCTTCTTTGCAACGAAAGTGCCTGACTCCAATTTATTGTGTGAGAAAGGTGGCCTGTTCCTTTAGTGTCAAACTTTCAGAGCACGGATTCACCCTCCCCTCGATCTTTTTGTATCTTATTCACGTTTCTTTGGAGTCTTCTTACTTGGACTTCAGATATGCTTCTGAAATGGTGGTTAATCGGTGAGAAAAACACCATTTATTCTGTAAAATTAGCAACAGGTTCCGTTCCTTTACCCCTCCTTGTGTGATCGAGTTATGGTGCAAAAGTCCAATATGACTATGCTGACCAAACAAGGTGCAACTGTGATTTGTACGTTTGAAAATAATGAGGGGGGGGAATACAAATGAGTTGACAAGGAGGTTTGAAGGCATCCCGAGGGTGCGTCACCCGTTTGCCAGACAGTAAACCCCATTGGAAAGGAAAAAGATCACTGGGGTGCTTCGGGTGAGTAAGAAAAAGAAGAATCTCTCTGAAAAAGAAGCCCTTGACACTACCCCCCTCACGCTTTTTAAATTTATTTCTGTAATTCACAGTTTAGTAACTAACCATGGACCTCGTCCAACCACCTATTAATGAATCAACTCTACATTTAAGGTCTTGTTGCGACCCACAGTTTAAGAAAAGCTGTACTACAGCATTTGTAATATTAATGTACATCCAAGGTTTTTAGTAATTTCCAAGTCCTTCGTTTCTTGTACCTCTGCTACCATTTTCCAGTCATGGGTTGTTAAGAAATTCTCAATTCTTTTAATGTGTCCTACCGGCTCTTCCAGTTTTTACCTTTCCATAGGACACCTTGTACATACATATTATACATATATTTTATTTTTCTCATGCGCATTTCTTTTTATCCATTTTTCTTTTACAAATTTGATTCTAAATCATTTTCAATGGTTTTTTAGATTTCAATCTTAAAAAATTATTTTCCATGAACAAAGTTTATCGAGATTAGTCAGTGAAAATGCAAGAATTATTTATACAGCAGAGAAAAACTAATTTATTGGTATAAATATTACTATGAACAATCACCCCTTTAAATTAATTCCAGCAAAGCTTTCTCTATTTATATACATGAGTTCATGAACATTCCTGAAACAGACAAGACTCGTGTAAGTAAAACTCAAATCTCACCAAATGTGACAAAAAAACTTCATATTTTACAATATTTTTAAGGGTAAATGAGGAAGATGGAAATGACCTTGAAGTACTTTGGAGGAAGGTAAGTTTTAACAATAGCACTTTGCTGCAGTTTTAAACCTACCCTTTTCCATTGTTTTCACATCCCTTTTTTATATAACCATCAAGATGGACTGCAAGATAGCATTGGAACCTACTATTACTAATTGTAATTCTTGTCAGGCACAGCGTTCATTTCGTCCTCAAAATGATCATTTCAACATCAATTTACTTGTAAAACCTTCTGATTTATTATCCTCTCTTTCCCAGAACATTTACACATAGATATTGAATTTTTTTTTTTTTTTTTTGGGAGATTTACATTTTTCAATTTCTATCCCAGTAAAATCACAAAATGTCACATTATACATTTACATGAGTCTTCTCACTTGGTATCATGGAATCATTCTTTTGACGATTGCTTTATTCTACATGTCAAATTATATAGTCGGCTTCTTCCTTCATTGTACAAAGATTAATGAATCTATATATTGTATATATTTGATAGTAAATTTTTCACAATATCTTCTAAGTTTCATCTTTTTTATGATAAAATGGATTATCATTTATATTACTAGAATTCCTTTATCACTAGTTTCACTTTTGTTGAATAAATTTTAGATAAGCATAAATTTTCAGGTGATGCATCTAAGCATTTTATTTACTGCATTTTTTTTTCAATGGAATTTCTGCTATATTTACTACTTTTATTTCTAGATTTTACTCAAAAAATATGAAACTTCATTCAAAAATCTCGAACATTAATTTTGACAAACTTGGTGATTTGTTACAAATTTTCTCTTTTTAAAATGTAATAATCTAATAATAATTAGATAATTAAAGGTAAATAATATTTTCAAATGAATTTCAAAAATAAAACTTTGTTACCCCTTTCTCTACAAGTGAGGCATATATATCCTGTGATCAGTTTGAATCTACAGGATAAAAGTATATTATATTAATACCAGTGCATGTCCCATATAACACGAGTATTCCTTAATAACACACACCGACAATTCTGTGTTATTTACACACATATATACCGATTCAAAAAACAAAGCATAGAAAAATGCCCCTATTAAAATTTACTGTCCCATTGGCCGAAAAAGTGATGGTGGAGGGAAAGAAAAATGCAAATGTGAAGAGGAAGAAAATCAGCAAACTGTCAAAACTTATATTGAAAGAGGGCTTGCCAATAGATAGTCCAACTCACACAAGATATGTATCTGTGCCAAAGAGAAAAAGAACCATGAATAAAATTGTACTTAGCAAAAACTGTTTTACACTACATTGTACATGAGTGTTTATTCTTTTATAATATCTCTCACAAAATTGATCTCAATAAAAATAACTTAGTTTTCAATTGCGATCTCAATCATTATGTTAGTATCATTGGAACACATGAGTCCCATTAAAACATACCAACTGGTTGCACATATATATATACCACTGATTCCTCCTTCTCTTGGTTATTTATTTTTAAATTTTGTTCTACATATTTTCATTATTTGTATTGTTGTTGATGTATTTAAGTACTTTTTTTTCCTCAGAAAAAAAATTGGTAGTGAAGGGTAAAGTAATGAAAGGAAGAAGTTTGCATGGAGTCATCTGGTCCACTACGACCAATACAGCTGTGAGGTAGTTCCGTGAAAGATGCTATAACAACTTTCATGAAATAGCTTCATGTAGAACTCACAAGGGCCATCTAGTTTACGTAATATAAGAATTCCACAGTTTTCCTTTGTATTTATGTATTACTTATTATTCTGTGTCCTTAATTTTTGAAAATATGGAATTTGAAATTGGATAAATCATATAAATATATATTAAATAACTTGTACATAAATTTTGCAAGACAGTCCAAATTTTATCCTGTTACTGGATTAAGGTACATTACAATATTTTCAACGGTGTGACATACCCAGACAGAATCCGTAATAAATAAGAATTTTTCAAATAATTAGAAACATGGGACAAAAATCAATTTAAAAGAACATAGAAAGGTAGAAAGTAATCAAGGTGCTTCTGAAACAAGTTAAAAATTGAGTGAATGAGAAAAAGCAAATGCAGTAAAAAAGATAGCAAATGAAAAAGCAAATCTAATGCTTTATTGGAGAAGTTATTTTTTAAAAAATTCCTGCAGAACAATAATTCAATACTTCTACAAAAACAAACATATTTCTAGAAATCTTAAAACTGAAATAAGGCATGAGCACATGAAAAACCCAAATGAATAAACAAAAGTTGTAAAATTATTTCATAACTGCTCAGTTAAATAAAAATTATTATTTAATTAACAAATGAAATTAAGCTTTACCACTTATTCTAAATGGAAATGAAACAATGATGAACAAATGGAAATAAAACTCTCATTTCAATTAGACTAATAGAAAGCTCATAAAAATTAAAGTCAAATACATGTCTATACCTAAATGACAGTAGGTAAATTCCATTACTTAGATAAAATAAGCATAGTGTTTCAGCATTATTTTAGGCATATTATAAGTCTTACATTAAATATCAAATTTGATAATATACAACAATAAAACTGATGAAAAACAACACATCAATAAATAATATTAATATTAAAAATATTAATTATTTTAATGATTTAAAATTGTTTTTTACATAACAAAATATAGTAATAAAAAATATTTACAAATATACATCATGTACATTTCAAAAATTATACATATGTTAATTTAGGTATATCACCAAGTAAAAGGGGCTTTTTCTCTTAATACTTTGACACTATATTTTGCCCATTCTTTTTGCTTAATCCAAAATTCTTGTGCAGTATCCAAACAACTCATAAGTGCAGCTCCTTTCCAAACTGTTACACGGGGATCCATATCCTATTACAAAAAATGAAATAAATTATTCATATTTAAGCTTTCATTATACATATCTAAAAATATTTATGATTTTGAAAATTCTTATGAATGTTAAGTATTAAATGAGTCAAGTTTTCTGATATAGATCTAAATTTTAGAAACACAAATAAGAAGATTTAAAGACATCGCAATTAACAATTTTTAAACCTTTAAAATGTAATATAAGAAATTTGCTGTTTAAAAAATAGTTGAACATTTTCTGCACGGTGTATATCAACAATAACAGACTTTTAAGATTTTTTTGTTCACATTGTAACAGTTATTTGCTTTGTATTCTGTATCATTTGTTTACATATGTTTTAAGTACCGTAATCATTCAAAAATATATATCACACTTTAATTTATCTTTCAGTAACAAAATTGGAAGAGATGAATATAATTTATTATTTTCAGAGAAATTTCAAATTTAAAAAATTGCTTCAATAATCCTTTTACTTACTTTAGGCCTTGTTATAATTTCAAATTGTTCATTTCGAAACATTATTGGGATCTGTACTTGTAATCTATTACGGAGCCATGTGTGAATGCCAGTAAACATCATACCACCACCGACCAACAAAATACAGCTATACATCTTCATTTTCAATTCATCACAATCTAAATTTTTTATAAAAATGCATAGCTATTTATGTTTAACTCAAGCTAGAAAATATTTTATGTAAAAAACATTTTAGAACTCAAATAAAACAGAATGTAGAATCATCAATGCATATTATTACTTTTAAAAAAAATTCAGTGAATGATAAACTCTTTACTAAATGAATCAAAGTTTGATTCGAAAAAATTACATTTCTAATTCATATGGACTTATTTATAAATGAATAAAATAAAAAATTTGAAATTTTAAAAATAATTTTTTAAGGAAAATATAATTGATGCAAGTTCTTTCTATACTGATAGTTGTCTTTTAATCAATAAAAAAATATGTTAACAGGAATCAAATTAGGTTTTATGGAACAACTTTTGCACATTATTTTTATTATGTGAAATTCGTCAAAATATAAGTTCTCAAACCTCAAAATTTTCATAATTTTTGACATAGGAAAATTTTGACTATTGATGCACATTCAAGCTATTTTGCCTCAGTTCATTCTTTTATTTATTCAGTAATATTTTGTAATCAATACCAAATTGCTTTTGCAATTTGATGATATTTAAAAGCAAACTACTAAGAAATAATTAAAATAAATTAATGATTATACTTTTTGTCACTTACTGAATTTTTATTGCAGAATTTAAAAATGGAATGTTGCACAAAAAAAAAAGCATAACTTTTCATAGTATAGGGAAATTTTTTTAAAAATCCAAGACTTAACTCAACTTTCTTTTTTGCAATAAATAATTTAATAACACGTCACAATGTACAAAATTTTTCCATAAAAGATGTTTAATTTGTTTAAGTTACTCGACAATTTTATTCAATTCAAAATCAAATACATTTTTTATACAATAAATCTAAATAATATTAGAAAGCAGTACAATAAAAAAGTATGAGATTTTCAATTTTCTTAATTACATTTATTAATTTTTAAATTTGCAAACATCTTAATTACACTGAAACATGATAAGAAATGCATTTTCTTAAGTCATTCATATAAATAACAATTACCACAAAATTTTAAAGTATTACAGATAAAAAAAAATTCTATAAAATGATCACAATTTATATATCTATGTAAACAAGATGAAGGATAAAAATAAACATTATCAGCTTACCACAGCGTTCAATACTCTGTACAATTGCTTGATCTATACCAAGAAGTTGATCACAGTTCAAATCTTGTTCTACTTCTTTAATGCTTATACTAGGAGGTGGATCTGTTGAATCTATATCATCATCTAAAATTGAAGTATTTAAATGAGAATCTTCAGCAAATGATTGTTCTGATGGACCTTCTGCAGTATCTTTCACCCCTCTTCGCTGATTCAAAAAATATATACATAATTCAATAAAGGAATAATAAGTAAATCCATACAAAAATTAAACTACAAAACAACAATGAAGATTTACATGAAAGTATTCTTAGTATAATATATGTTACTTTTGATTTAAATTAAATCTATATTTTTCAAAAAACAAAATAGAAGTTGTGAATTGCAGGAATATATTGTCATTCAAAGAAAAAATACTAAAATAAAATTGCAAGTAGCTTATTTTATTTATTTTTCCAACATGTTTCAAAAAGATATTGTTGCTTATGGTTGAATTTAAAACTATAGGAGTCTTAATTTAATGTGCATTTTTTTCCCTGATAATTTTTACAAGATTTCTCCTATTAATGACATTGTTAGAAGAAAGGTAATCTTTAAGAAAGAGAGAACTTTGTTTAATATGTTTGCTAATAGCTAAAAATCTGGAAGACCTGAAGTATTTGAAGAAATACATGCATTTAAAAATTCCTTAAAATGATAATGATTAAGTTCTTAAAAAATTTCTCAGACACTCCGGCAAAATTATTTAGTAAACCTTTTTTCATATTTTTTCATTTAGAAATCTGTAGATTTCTAATATACAACTTTATGACAAACAATAACGTTTTATTATAAATGTTAAGTACCATTTCTCCTTTTCTCTACTCTTTTTAGAAAAAATTTTTAATAAATTGCTGTATGTAACTTTTATTTTATATGTGAATTTTTTTAAAATTTATTTTGAAAAGCTCTAGATAGAATTTTAAGAGATCTTGGACAACAATATAATCAAAACATCAAGCTATAGAGCAATTATTAAAAAAACATACTAATTCTAAAATTCTTATAGTGGACTAGAAGCATTTTTAAAAGTGGTTTAATCAACAAATGGATTAATTTTATGATAATATGTAGTTGTAATAATGCAAATATAGTTTAATTTGCCAGGAAGAGATATAAAAGCAATAGAAGGTCTTACATCTGTTTTTATTATTAGCAAAAGTGAATGAATTGAAATTCATAAAAGTGGCAATTAATAAATTTTTAAAACATTTAATGGATCCACAGGCAAAATAGTTTCTTCAATTTATTTTCTTCCATTCATCTTTAACATCAATGGGTTACTTAATTATAATTTTTTTAAGATTATAATATAGAAGACCAAGAACATAAACACAACTATAGACTAAAATTGATACTTCACAAAATAAATTTTTCAATTTAGAAATAAACATTATTCAAAAATTAATTTTTGTTACTAAAATTGATACAGTGAATGCAACAGTAGGTTAAATTGTGTTTTGTTAAATGACACTCAAATACGAAAAGTTAGCAAAATAGAATGAACATAAATTCTTCCAAGACATTAAAATAATAAAATTCTTAAGATCTTTGTAGTAGTATTATGCAACAGAATGCTTATATTTTTAATTAAACATTATAGATTTTAAAGCCATAATTACTAGTACATAATTAACTATTTAGAAAAATAATACTTATACTAACTAAATTCAAGTTTCATTTAATATACTTCAGAAATCTGATAGTATATAAAGCCTGAGATAATATATATATATATATATATATATATATATATGGGAGGGCATTAAAAATATTAATTCTTCTTTCAAACTAATTAAACTTACAGCTTTGCTTAATAACAAGAGTCATAAATTATTTTCTGATACTTGTATGAAAAAAGTCATATTCCCTCAGCAAACAAATTGGTATTTTATAATCAAAGCTTTATACACCATGTTTACTCTTTTTAAATATTGAAAAATATTTTATTTTGAAACAGTTTGAATCATTTTAATTTCCTTTTTTAATTTATGAAATAATTTGTATAAAATGAGCCTTTAATATTGAAGAGATTCTTAAATAACTAATACATAATATTCTTTAAATAAAACAAATATCCAATTCTAAAATATGATACTGTAAAAACAATCAGTTTTGTGAAAGTTAATTTCCATAACATTAACTTCCTGAAAAAGATTAGAAAACGGTTTTAAAAAAATTATACTTGAGTTTGTATTAGATATAATTCATCATGAGGATCATCAGGCATTCCTTCATTTCTTTGTTGAGTTCTAATTTTTTTAGTTCCAGTGATACCTAAAAGTTCAGGATGAAACAAAGCTAAGGGAGCAATTAAACATTCATCTCCAACCTAAAAAAAAGTTTATAAAGTTAATAACAGTAACACATAAGAAAATCAAATTATAAAACAAATGTATAAATCTCTAGCATGAAAAGAGCCTTATAAAATTTTAAAAGTATAAGAAAATTAAATAAAAATTTGAACCAAGCGGCCTTTCAAAATGTCAAACAATGTAAGCTTATTTTGTATCAATGTAACCTCATTCATTTTGTAATTTAATAGTATCTCTCATTATGTGATAAAAAGATATACCCTTTGAGCTTCATCTCTTTTATTTGATTATAAAAGATACACCCTTGGTGAGGGTCACACCTTTGTATGAGGGTTGTTCCATAAGTCCTTAGAAAATCCAAGAAATGGCACTCATAGCTCTAAAAATTGTTTGATTATTAGACTCCCTAGACAGTTGTATAAGTCTCAGTTGTTTCCATCACATGACATCACTTTTATTGACAAATGAAGCAAGAAACTTGTGTTTATTTAGAAAAATGAAAAAAAAAGTGAGTTTCAAGCAGTGATTAAACATTTATATTTAAAAATTTAACACTAAAAGAGATCAAAGCTGAGTTGGATGAAGTTTCATGCCACATCTGCTCCTGTGATTGCAACTGTTTACAATTCAGATAATGAGATTAAAGTTGGCTGTACATTCACAAAAATGAACACTTTTCACGCCATCCAGTGGAAGCGACTACTTCCAGAATGATTACAAAAATCCACGATATAATTTTGAGTGATTGACAAATCAAAGTGCGCAAAATAGTTGAGGACCCTGGAATTTTGCAAGGTGTTTTTGCTCAAAAAATTGGATGTGAAAAGAATCTTTGCAAGATGGGTGCCACGTTTGTTCTTAGTGGAAAATAAATGCAATTGTGTGGTCGACCCTGAGGCTATATTGCTGTCGCAATCCTAACAAATTCCTGCATTGATACATAAATGTGGATGAAACATGGACACATTAATACACTCCAGGAACAAAGGAACAGTCAAACACCTGAGTTTTTGAAGGTGAATGAGCTCGGAAGAAAACAAAGACTATGAAATCGGCCAACAAGGTGATGGTAGCGGTTTTTTAAGATGCACATGGAGTCGTCTACATTGATTACTTGGAAAAAGGAAAAACAATAACTGGAGAATATTACACACCCTTACAACTGAGCAAGGAAATCAAAACAAAAATTCCTCATTTGAAAAAGATTATCTTTTATCTAGACAATGCACAGGTACATATCAGTCCAGTTTCAATGACAAAAATCAGGTAATTAAAGTTGGAATTATTACAACACCATATTTTGTCTCCAATGACTCTTCATTACAAACTTTAAGAAATGGCTTGGTGGACAATGGTTCACGTTGAATGAAAAAGTCATCATCCAAACTGATGCCTATTTTGAAGATCTACCAAAATCTTGCTTTTTAGATGGCTTTAAAAAGTTGGAGAAACACTTAGAAAAGTGTATAAAGATAAAAGGAGATTATATCGAAAAAAATATTTAGCTAAAATAATTTTTCTAAGGACTTATTGAATAACCCTCAAGCGTTATATTTTGAATATGTGAAGATTAGTTGATACATGCAATGATAGCCATCCCATCAGAGCTATCTAGCATGCTGATATTTTATCATACAGTAAAAATAATATTTAATTATCTTTTGTGTTACAAGAATAATAATTGGTAGAAACTCATAACAGAGAAATTTCATTCTAATAGTTGCTACTCCTTTCCTTCATTCAAATTTAATTAAGGTATCAATAACTTGAATGATGCGTACATAATCAAAAGGCTTCCATTTAATTTCCTTTATAACTTTGATGTGGATATTAATGAATTATGATTTAAAAAATTTAATTAATTTGGATTATTGGTTAATGTTACATTCATAATAGAAGATTTAAAGAAACTATAACCAAATAATGCAGGGTGTTTTGAAACACATGGGCGAAAATTTAAGGGGTAATAGGAAAACATCTAAACAAGCAATTTTCATGTTACAATGCCTAGAGGGTTAGCAAGCGGTGAACTGCTAGACAGCACTGTAATGGGAAGCATAAGCCGCGAGTTTTCTTACACACCAGCATTCCTACCATGGATTTCATGAGGCATGGTGACATATAGTAATCAGGAAAAGGCCAAGCATTGCCAAATCCACAGAAGAAATGACGAAGTGTAAGAAAACTCCCGTTTTATGCTTTTCATTACAGTGCCATCTAGTAGTTCACTGTTTGCTATCTGCCTATGCATTATATGATGAAAATTGCTTGTTTAGATGTTTCTGTCAACTCTTAAATTTTTGCCCAAGAGTTTCAAAACACCCCATTGTTTTAAACTAAATTACAATAAAAACTTCCAATTGATCATAAGTGAATAACTTAAAATTTCATCAACTAATTTCATTGTAATCTTACACAAAAGTCTTTTTTAAAGCAAACAGTTCAGAAAGAATACATGGGTTAAATTAAATGTCATTCACAATTAATGATTAACTATTAAAAAAACTGAAAAGAATTTGAAAAAATAGTACTACAGATTTCTTTTGAAATTTTTTTTATCAGATGAACACAAGATGACCAATATTACTTTAGTTTCTCATCATTAATTTTTTTAGCGAGATTTCAAAATTAAATTTTAACATTTAATTGAATATGTACAAAAAATATCTTAAATTTTAAAAGAGAAATACACTCATAACTTTAATTAATGATATATGAAAAATTGTACCTTAATGACATAACGGATAGCAGGTTGGCCAGGTCGTTTTACAAGAAAGCTTTTATCCTGAATGCCACAAATATCCTAAAATAATTAAATGTACATGGTAGGTTTATTTGATCAAAAATGTATAATAGATATGCACATATATGATTTATTTAAAAATTATCTAAGATAATTATCTAAATATAATCATTCAAAACAATATCAAATGCATTTTGTATATTAGAATAAAATATGCATTGAGTTTCAAAACTTTTCAAAAGAATGTTAGTAAGTCTGACAAAATAAAAGTTTAAAAATTTTCAAATTCTTAATTGAATTAATTTAAATTCAGAAAAGATCATTGTACTGCATAAACATGTATGTATGAAGAGTATTCAAATCAAACTTTTTGGTACAAATACAATTAGTTTTGCAACAAACATAATTATAACAAAGAGAATTGGAACTGAAATCTAATTTATCAAACATTTTCTACAACTTAAACAGTTGAATGCAACTTAACTATCAGAAATATAAAGAGAATCGAAAAGATGAATGAAAATTTTAAATAGTAAAAAAAAAAAGGAAGAATAATCTTGACTACAAAGATATCTTAATGATTGTAAACATAATAAAGAATTTTAAAATTTATTTCAGGTTGAAAAGAAACTTATAAATGATATTCAAATTTGAAATGCATTATTTGTTCATTTAAACTTAAAATGCATTGAAAATGTGGCTTATTGATTTAAAATTACTTTGATAGTAGAGAAACTATTTTCAATGCAATTGGGAAATAATCTTTTTTTTTTTTTTTTTTTTTTTTTTGACTATTTGAGAAAATGAGAACAGCATCATATAGAAATCAGAAGTACGAAAGTGTGTAAAAGAGAAGAAGTTTTGCTCATAGAATATTTTGGTTTTGCATAACAACTGAAAATAAGTCAAACTTGATGCATACCAGATTCACATGACAGAACTTCTCCTTAAGGTCTTGCATCATCAAAGCATCTAGGGGAAGTTCTAGAGAACATGGATAAGGGAAACTTAACTTTTCTTGGAGCCAATAAAAGAGTCTAGTAATATCATTACCTCCATAATTAATATTTAACCTATAATTTGATAAAGTAAAGAATTATAAGGAAATCTGCTAAATATAAGGCCATACATTTTAAACTATTAAAAATGTTTATTTTAGTGCATACCGTGAATTTTAATATGAAGGGAAAAAAAATCTTTAATAATTTAATTAAAAAGAAAGAAAAATTACAGAATTTGAACATATATCTATATATATATATAAGTGAAATACCACTGACTGACTCATCACGATCTCTAAGACTATTCAACTGATTGACTTGAAATTTAGTATAGTTACTCATTTTGCAATGTAGAAGCTCACTAAGAATGGATTTTACGGAAGTCTTATCCAAAATGTTATTTTCATCCATTAATCTACTCTTACCCATCGGTTATGTTATTTTTGGCGACTTTATCGCCAAAAATGACATGACCGACGCCAAACGGAATACATATTTTTTAAAGTATACTGTGTATTATCACCAATTAAGTTTACTTGGGGAGATTTGCGCATGTGAAATGGAAAAATACCAAATAATTTAATATTGAAGCACTGCAGGCGGATTGGCAAAATTTTGGCAAGGGGCTCTTTATGTGAAATTCTGTGCATGTCGAAAATAGGAAACGTACATATTTAGCGATAGAAATAAATCAGTGTGGAACCCCACGGTTGGTGAAAATGTAATTTAGCTCCAAAACTTAGCAGGATTTTGAAAAATACTAAAATGGTGACTTTTTACAGAGTAGAGTACACACAAGACAATCTATATATATATAAAAGAAATACCACTAAAAAGTTCTGGATAACCATTATTACAGACAATCAAATTTAGATTTTCATTACCGTTTAAAAATTGAAAATTTTCTTGATATTTTACGTTTAGGTTCCAAAATATAATATTATCATCTTCCCAGCGAAGAGGGCTGGTGTCAGCTAGTTACATATAAAGTTAAGATTTCTTCCTGTTTAAGTTATTTAAACAGTATATGCCCAAATATTTCATTACAATAAGAGAATAAAATTTAAAAACGAATTGGTTTCCAAAATTACACATTCATGATATATGAATAATTATGCTACAATCTACAGGTAAAAAATCTTAATAGCAAAAATTTCCTGATGGAAGTCTAATAGAAAATAAACAGTTGATAAAATTTGATTAATATTAAAATTTCACATCCAAGACTAAAATATTTTCATTCTATCATGTTTCCTGATAATATTTAAGTCTCAAAGTTATAGACAAACTAAGAATAATTCTTAAGAGAAAATAAAATGGAAATGGAAATAACTTAAAGATATGGGAATTCTACATTTATCTAAAGTAAATTTATAAAAAATCTTGCTTAAATTCTTAAAAATGAAATAAATTTTGAATTAAATTATTTCAGTAGGCATATTTGTTACATAACATATCATTCAATAAGTTATATGAAAGATAACTAATTTTGAAATGCTTCAAAAATTATAATAGTTTTTTAAAGATGTATTGAAATTTAAAAGAGAGAATGTTTTGAAGAAAAAAAATTATACAATAATTTCCTCAAATTAAGAATTAAAATTTATTGAAACAAACCTGGTTTTTCTATGTGAAATCCCATCTTCCACACAAGAAATAGTAGTCTTTTGATCACCTACATCTACAACACAAGCAAAACTAACACCTGCACCAAATGTTGCACATACAGATTCCTACAATAATAAATATCTTAACTCATTATTAGCATTTAAAAAAAAATAAATATTATAATATAATTTATAAGCTCTAAAGGTAGAATCTTTAAAATCAACTGTAGTGTATGTTAAAATAGAAATTTTTCTTTTAAAAATAAAAACAACATATTTTGCTATACATTTAAAATGTAAATATCATTACATAATTATTTGAAATTTATAATTGAAATTATATAAATAATAAAGTCAAATGAGAAAATAAAAACTTCTTTTTAGGTTTCAATAAATTATTCTTGTAAATACAAAACCATTATAAACCATTAAAAGCAATTTTACATGTTAAGAATATGGAATATTTTTGAAAATATTACAGGAATAAAAATCAAGTTACCAGTTTGGGACAATAATTTTTTCCCTTTTTCTGTTAATTAAAGTTCTTTTAGCAGTTTGAATATTTTTACATCAATATACTGTGAAATGCCAAAAGCCATGGCATAAAAATATGCAAATATTTAGATGGCAGCCAAATTTACGTAAGAAATGTATAAATGGGTAGTCCATAATTCAGAGATTTCACATGTACTCATGAAACATTTTCTAGCATGATTATGGTTACATGACGAGAATTAAATTTTCAACGTAGAATAGTAGTGGGTGCTAGATGCATGAGGCATTCCATTTCAGAAATTGTTAAGGAATTCAACATTTCTCCATCATTCAGAATCAAGAATGTTCTGAAAATATATAATTTCAGAGCTCCTACCACTATGGACAACACAGAGGTCATTAGTACCTATTTGATGACCAAGACCAGTGGTATCTGTGTATAATAGTCAGCATTACCAGACAAGAAACACCTCATCAAATAACAGCAACAATCAATGTGGGATGCATGACAAACATGTCTATGAGAACAATACAATGAAATTTGGTTATGATACGATGTGGTAATATAAGACTAACTTTAGTCCCTTTACTATCAACATGCCATCAACTGCAGCATCTGTGCTGGGCTCTTAAACAGATTAGTTAGACCTTAAATAACTGATAAAAAGAGTCATGATTTCATTTGGTGAGAGCTGATGGTAGGGTTTGAGTGTGGCATAGATCCCAAGAGGACATGGACTCAAGTTGTCAACAAAGTGTTGCACAAGCTAGAAGTGGCTCCCAAACGAGATAAGCTGTTTTTACATAACATGGACTAAATACTCTGGTCAAACTGAACCAATTATTGATTGGTTCAATTACTTGGAGACCATTCATGGATCTTATGTACCCAAACAACAATGGAATTTTCTAGGATGACAAAGTACTATATCAATGGACCAACACATTCATGATTAGTTAGAACATTTTGGACTTCTCCAGTGAATGAGTTGGTCATCTTAATCACCAAACACGAATCTCATTGAACATGTATAGGACAAGATTGGAAGGGTAGATCATGCACAAAATCCTGTACCAGCAACATTTTCATTATTATGGATTACTGTAGAGGCAATATGGCTCGATATTTCTTCCAATGACATGTTGAGTCAATGCCATGTTGAGTTCCCTCATTTTGCAAGGGGAAAAGAATAACATATAATACTAGGAGGAATCCCATGACTTTTGGCGCTTTCTTTTTACTGTAAAAGTAGTTCAGAAAGTAATTTAAAGCAAATTTGCTAAACTGCATAAGTAACAAAATCGGGGGGGGGAGCTATTTTTAATTTAAGAGAAAATTTTAAATAGAGCAATTTTATAATTTAAAATACCATTAAATAAAAAGTAATAATTCCTTAACATTTTTATAATACTCTTTTTATAAACAATAATTAATCTTAGAAATCAAATTTTTAAAAGTTTTATTGTATAAGTATTTACTATAATATATCATACTCTAAAATTAAAAAACCAAACCCCACATTTGACAATCTTGTTTCATTTGAAAAATTGAAATAAGATAGTGGGTTTATAATGTTATGACAGGATTAACAAATAATTCTGAAAATTAATTCAAATAACTGGAATTTGATGAAATCAATTAGAAAATTAATGCATATAACATTCGAGTTTATGTAGCACAGAAATTAGCATTATTTGTAAACAGGTTGTTCAGATGTATAAGAGCAAAAACTATATTTGGGCAAGTTGTGCCAAAAACTCATTATTTTACTGGCAAACAAGTATATCAAGCAAATAATAATTGTATATCTGCGATCTCCAGATACAAGTTGAAGGAAAGAAAAAGCAAGCAATAATTGAGAAAAGGTGGACGATCAAAAACATAGAAAGATCAATAGAATATTCCAGAGGCACATCACTCAAAACATGGGGGAAAGTAAATATCCATTGGGATTGTAAATCCTGTACTTACCTGAAGAAAGATAGCTTTGAGGGATATTTGTATACAAGAGAATGGAAACAAATATGTATGCCAATCAAATGCAGTTGTGAAAAAGTCATCGAAAGAATTGTCGGTTAGATTTAAAAGTCCTACTTATTGCATTCATCAATATTTGAACTGAATTTTTCAACAATGGATATGTAAACAAACATCTTAAACATAATGGTAATTTTCAAAAATGCATGCTTTGAGGTTTTTTTTAATTAGTGTAAATGAATTAAAATATAATAACTAATCACATTAACTACAGTGAAAAAATGATTCCATGGAAAAATGGATAACAGAAAAGGCAAATTTTTTTATTAAAGATTTTTGAACAATTCATAAGAACAGAGGATCATATTTTCACAAATAATGGTTATCATACATACATATATACATATATGGCTATATATAAGAAAGAAAGAGAGTAGAGTATATATATATATATATATATATATATATATATATATATATATATATATTTTATATTTGAGACATATATATATATATATACATATATATACATATTACATAAGCTACTACCACACACACACAGCAGTATTTACTTAGACCAGAGGTTCCAAACTTTTTCAGCTCTTGGTGAAATAAAAAAAAAGAAAAGATTCAGTTTTTTTTTTTTATTAGGAAGTGATATTCTTACTAAATATTTATATACACATGTTAACACTTATTAAAAATGAATAAAATATTTCTATTTATAAATAAACATTAAGAACAAGTTAAATTTTATTCTAATGTGTGTGAGGAAAGTAATTAAATTTTACCTCTTAAGTTCAATATCATAATTTCTCACTTTTAAGTTCAAAATTAGTACTTCCTATCAGTAAGGTGATATATACAAATGGTAATGAGTTAATAATGATCTACATTGCCATTATACACATTTCAATTTCGAAAATGACTTTTCACACTGGTAAGTACCCTCAAAAACAGATATAATTTCTGAAAATATGATTTTAAATGACTATGCCTTACAAAAGATTTTAATAGAATTGATTTAGATTGAGTTCTTTAAACAATTTTTATAGCATATCATTTTGCAGATCAATCACTTTATATTGATTTAATTATTTATAAGGCAAAATGGATTTTAAAATATGGAAATATTTTATACATTAAGATCCAAAAAATACTGTTGCAACTAACTTTTTAATGTAAAATAATATTAACCCTCGAGCAATAGTTTTGCTGACTTCTGATTTACAAAAATAACAAGAAAAATTATTTCAAGATAATCTTTATCTACCTAATTGCTGTAATTGATTGATTGCTTATTAACATAATACAAAGAAGCAATATGTGGCCTATCAGCAATGGAATCTGTATCTAACAGAACACATGTTAGAAAGAAAAATAACCTAATAATACAAGTTCAGGTTGTTACAGCACATATACTTGTTAAATATATTAATCTATAAAATTTGAAGATATTTAACCCATCTGAACTTTATCAACTATAAAGTGTAAATATTATTTTGTGCATTTTGGCAGTCACTAAAGTATTGAGGTCAAAATACTGACATGCAAGAAATATATAGAGATATATATAGTGCGTGACAAGTAAGAAAAAATTTATTTGAAGAAAAATGAATGGTGTTTTAAAACTTGTTGCCTTTTAATATAACAATCAAACAAAAACATTAAAATTAGATCATTTTCTTCACAATAAAAATGCCTCAAAACTTTTAATTCTATTAACACTGAGCAAAGACAGAAATAAATATAAAAAATATAAGTCCATCAAATATTTTGGCAACAAAATATTTTTGAATTCAAAAAAACCCTCATAGATTTGGTCAATGAAAAATTGAATTGTTAATATCAAAATACATATTTAAAAATCAATATATTTGAGAATAACTTCCTACCAAATGAACAAAGCAACTCATGAAACCCAAGCGATTGAGCAACAAATTAACCAATTCTTTTATGTGTTCTCGCTTGTATACATCTGGAATCACTAAAACAGCTTTATAGGACTGAAAAATAAGAGGAAAAATCAAATTTTATGAATACAAATAATAATTTCAAAAAGTAAGACATTCATCTCAGAACCATTTTGTATCACAAATTATTCTTCAAAAAAAAGTAAATATATGCAGGTAAATCTAAAATATATGTTTTCGTCACATATTTAAATTTTATGTCTAAAAATACAAGAAAATAAAACAGCTATAAGGAGCAAATTTCAATTATAGAAGATAAAATTTTAGAAGACAAAGCATATACAAATAAGATAATATTTAAAGATTAATTATAATATGATTTCTTTAAATTTTTTATTACATTGGTTATGTAATAAATTATCTAAGTTTTTTTATTACTGATTTATATTTTATTTCAAAGTATACATTTTAATTAAAATATAAACCAATATTATACCTATATCAAGTAAAACAAAAAATTGCTTTGTTTTTTTAAAAAAATAAAAGCTACTTTATTGATCAGCTATTTTTGAAACAAACAGCAGAATAATTATTACTAAAAAATATGCAAATTAAAAAATACTTTTAAGTCTTTAGGATTTATGTCCAAGTATTTCTGAAAGGCTGTACTCCATATTGCTTCTAAATCTGAAATAATAGATGAAAGAGAACCTCCTACACCAGCATGTAGATTTAACTGACCTCTCTGAATAGGCCAATGGATATTGAAATTTTCAACGGGATTCAAATATAAAACCTACAAAAAATTAAATTGAAAATAATTGCATCATTTAAAAATAGGTATTATTAGCACATATTATGATTTAGCAACTAGTTGGTGAAAATATTCATAAAATATATTTCCTCTTCTTCCTATAAATAGTTTAATCACATAATAAACATCATTCTCATATTATTTTAACAAATTAACAATAAATGATATAAAGATTTAAATACTAATTTAAGAAATATAAAAACTTCTCCTCCTCCCATCAAAAAAAAAAAAAAAAAAGAGAACAGTCAAAAACACATAATTTTTAAATAACACACAAAACTTTTTTTTAAACATTTATTCATCAAAATTCACAATACTTATATATAGAATTTTTTCATCCCTTTTTAGTTCTACCTGTCTCTTTTATCCATTGGAATGGCATCCAAAATTTTAAATGATGATCTATGAGTATCCACATTTTATAAATATTCTACCCCCATATTCTAATTAATTTTATACAACTCTGCCTACATTTTTAAACAATTTACATTAATTAAAATTGCAGTCTCTAATAAATGCTATTATCCAAATCACTGTCAAAAATGCTTTTAAAAACCTTTATTTCAAAGACTGCCAGCACCTTTTCTCTCTGTGTCAAGAACTACAATTTTGAGACAAATTACAACTGTGCTCAGATGTTTTCTTTTTTCATTTTCTGATACATAAGATAAAATTTCAGCTGGTTTCTCAGCTAAAAAAAGCAACGATTTTGTAAAAATATTCAATTTCTTTTTTTCAGGGCCAATATTCTTTTAATTTCAATTAAAATTCAGAAAAGTTAGGTAATTTCACTTTTGAAAAATTCTTAAGCGGATATTTTTTAAAAAAAAATTAACTTTTTTGTAATCCAGTATGAAAAATAATAACAGTTCTACTGCTCTGAACAAAAATTAACATATTAAAATGACGAAACAAAAAAATATTTTTATATATAGCAGGTTGGAATAAATAACAATAATGCCAAAAAGGTTTAAATTCTTGATTATCAGTAATTTCAAATTGTGATTTTCAATTCAATCAAAAATTTTCACTATTTTTTTCTTTTAGAGAGATCATATGAATTTTATTCCATACAACACTTACTTCCATACAACACAATTAAATTACTTGAATAACTCAGAAAATTTACTTTAATTCTGTAAAAATATTTATTTACCGTAAATAACCAAGTTTTTGTTTCAATTATATTTTTAAAATTAATTTCCTTCTTAATCTTTAAAAATTACTTACATCATCCCCAATTAAAAACTCTTGATTTTCTTCAAGTTTTGTCCAAGAAATCTCACTTTGACCACAAACAATTTGAGGTTTTACTGTCTCATTATGTTCAGTCACCTGAAATGAAAATAGCCATTTTGTGACATTGTGAAGAAAAAACAAGAGCAAAGTAGACAAAGGAAATTGTGTTTTTGTCATTGCACTATGGAAATTCGTAAAGTTGTATTCCAAAAATTACTCCTGTATTTAATAGTATCTTAACATGTCAGCATTCATAAAAAAATATATTCTCATTTTCATGTTTTTTTTTTTTTTTTTTTTTTTTTTGGGAGAGGGAAAAAAGAAAAAATTAAAAAAAAAAAAAAATAATTATGAAATAATTCAGAGCATAATTTGAGATAAAATGAGAAAAAATAATTGTTGATTTTATAAATTATATTTGTATCATAAGCATAAATAAAAAATTTCTTCGTAAAGAAAGGAATTCAATTTTATCTAACAATTATGATTAATAAAAAACAATGTATTTATGTACAATATATATCTTTAGTTAAATATGACAATGAAATCACAATTAAATCTTTTCATTCATTAGTATATCAAAAGTTTATTTATTAATAAAGTTCACATTCAAAAATTTAATGTTTTCAACTTTCTTCTCTTATACCAAATGATTCACTGCAATAAATTATTATTTTTTCTAAATTAATGAAAGTAAAAAGAGAGAGAAAGGGTATATATGCAACACTCTCCCTTTCCAAATAATTATATTCAGTTATAAGAAAATAAAGGTTAAAATTATTTAAAGATAAAACAACCACAATATAAACTTTAAATATTGATACTTACAGGTATTTTAAACAAATTAAATACTCAAAAGTTCTTTTGAAACAGAAGTTCTTTTTTAATTTAAAAATTCTAAGAGAAATTTCTAATCCTACAAATTTTATTTTCATGCTTGTTATATTATGTTAAATTTTAGAATGAAATTATGCATATACTTTTTTTTACATATTAACTATAAAAAAAAAGTATTTACGTGTTTGAATTTTTTTTACTTCTTAAACATCAATCTCATAAAAAATTTTAAAAATAGATTTATTTGAGCATTTCTTTAAATATATGCTTGAGTTTGTGTGTGAAGTAGTATCACGAAGTTTTAATTTTTATACTAAGAAGTAATCGAAATATAAAGGTAAAATTTATTGTGTATTAACTGATCTTTATGTACATAGTGTTGTTAACAATTATTAAAAAAAACTTGGAAAAAAATTTTCCGAAAATATTTATTAAAAGGAACAATATGATCAATAACTATTTGCTACCTTAAATTTAGAATGCAATTAAATAAAAAGAAATTTACAGGAAATCTAGAAAACAAGAGCATATTGATTATTTAAAACTTTATTTATGTATTAAAAATAAAGTGAAAAATTTTTAATTAAAAGTCAATCCCCCCCCCCCTCTTGTTTAATCAAACAGTTTTTCAATCTTTACTAACAAAGCTTTTAAATATCATAACTACAATGAAGCATCAACATACTCAATATATCTTTAAAAAAAAAAATTACATATAAATAATTAATCATTACATACTAAATTTAATATAACAGTCAAACATAAATGCCACATTTGTTACCTTAAAAATTAAAAATACATAGTAAATATATTTTACATTAAATTAATTGGTAAGTTTTTTAAAATCTTACAGATGACTCAAAAGTTTTCATTCAGAATCAACATTACGAGGTTTTCCAATTAACTTAAATCCATATTTGAAAGTTAAATTGAATTATTTAATCTGAATTAATACATATTAAGAAATTGGGGAATGTATGAATTTATTCAGAAAATAGATATACAACACAATATAAACTATCATTTAGTTTATCCAAAAAAAAAAAATCTTACTCATTACATTTAAATAGTAGCAGAGCTTTTCCAATCCAAAAATTAATATATTTCAAAATTGTTAGTAATATTTAAATACCAAATTCATTTTGTTAAATGTATAAAATACTTCCTAACAAAAAATATATGCATTTAATATAAATAAATGTGGAAAATCCTTTAAAACATAACTGATTTCATAGTTACAAAAAACAAGAGCAAATATTTATCAAAATGTTATTTTGTAGAAACTTCTGCTTTTTGATCCCAGCAAAATCTGCATACTTTCCAAAATAACTCAACATTCATTCTTCTTCATATGGTTTTGGACCTCATGTTAGGATGTGTATATCATGTTATAACATTTTTTGTTAAATAAAAAAATAAAGGTTTTACTAAATTTTATTGATAAAATTTATAGCAATTTTTATTAAAAAGTAATAAATTATTTTTAAAATATATTTTATGAAATCCTATTAATTTATCGTTATGTTATACATAAGAAAAACATTACTGTATTTACTTTCAAATATTTTGTTGGATTACAAATAACACAAAAAGAAGCAAGAAAGCCAATAAACTTAAAAACGAATTTTAAATTCATAATCAAAATTATAAATAATATCCTAAGAGAACACAGTGCATAGAGGAGAATGTTCAAGAATCAATACATTTTGGACATTTAGATCTAACAAAAAGCTTGATTTGGAGAGATACTATCAACAAATGGATGTTTTAAACAAAGCACTGAAAGTAAATAAGTTGGTAATGTCCATTATGAAGCACATTATTTTGCATCATGATAATGCCAAATCACATGCTGCTTTGGCGATTCATCAAAAAATAACAGAGCTAGGCAAGGAATTTCTGTCGCATCCACAATACTTCTCAAACCTAACACCATCTAATTACCACTTGTTTATCTCCAAGCAAAAAATTTTGAAACAAAAAAAAAAAAAAGAAAAGAAAAAAAGAAAACTAAAGCATATGTTAACCTAGCATTACTTGAGTTCTTTACCTCTAAAGACAAAGCATTTTTCAAAAATGATATTTACAAATTACCAACACGCTGGCAACGATTCATAAGTAATGATGAAAAATATACTCTCCAATAAATATTAAATGTATGAAAAAATACATTTTCTTTCACTTTATAAACCAACAGAGCTTTCCGGTAGACCTAATATATTGAAATGATTATGACACCAAAAGTTATAACAGTACTGTGTCTCCAAAAAAGTCCCCGAGTTATTGCCGCTATTATGACTTGTAACTACAGCTTGCATTTTCACAGATTCAGTTTATTTTTACTTCACAAGCAACTCAGAGATTAATGAGACTATTTATGAAAAAGGTGATACAATGATTCATACATCTTACTGAATGATCCATACATCTTGATGAATAACATTCAACTAGTTTGTAACATAAATAGACAATTCATAACATAAATTAACTCATCATAGCTAACTAAAAAACAATTCTTTCCATGCTCAGAATATTCCAGGGGAAAAAAAGTAATTGCCAGATTAAAATAACAAATAAAACTGTGGAGCAAATATTAAATAACAGCAAACAGGAAATGTTAAACTTAATGGGAGTGGCAACAGCTGCTTTACCTATACTTTTTAATTCTATTTTTTCTGGCACAAAATTTGAAATATAACTCTTAGTCAAGCCACTATCTACAATTATATACACAAAATGATCCATTCCGTTATTGGAAATGTGAACATCAAGGGTTTGTAAATAAATTTCATTAAAAGTATATTGATTCACAATAACTGTATAACCCATTGACCTAGATTCATCAGTTTTTGGACTAATAATTTCAATATCTTTTTGCTTATCTTTAACAAAATACATCAAAGGTGAATGATTTCCCAAACAATAATAACTTATTATATTAACCTTATAGAATCTAGAGAAATACTTTTGATTTCTAAGCAAAAGAATTACACAATTTAAAACAAGCTCCCTTTGTTTAGCAATACATCTTTCCTTTCGTTGATGGATAAATTGAAAGCAATGTCACAATCCAAAATTTAATGCATAGATGTATCACAAAAAACACAAATCAGGTTTTTGATATTTGTTTTATAAACATCTGTAGAGATTAACTAACTAGCAATAAATCAGTCATAGAAAATTGTTTATCCATGACTGATTTTATTGCTTTTAAAATCTCCTTGTGCTGCTTGCGATGGAATCCACACAGTATATTCAAACAGCGCTTCCAAGTAGAAAACTTTGACTCATTAATAATGCTTGTTCATGTGACCTCAGCATAGGCGAAAGAAAATATAATAACACATTAATGCCTGTATAACAGCTTTTGTTTTCTAACTTATTAAATTCCATCAGAAAGTCTTACAACAAAACCTTCAAAATATTTGTGCACAAGATAATTGAAATATTTTTGATTTTTAATCCTAAACATTCTAAACTTCTTAATTCCATACAGAAATTTTATCATAAAATTTTCCAAATGCAATAATATCATTTGACTGTTTCAAATGCCTAACCTTTAATATATCACTCATATAGGTTTGAATAAGCAAATTCTTTCTACCAAATTGTTCCTTTAATAAACTTATTAGCAGGACCATAATTGGATTAGAAATAGAAAATCCTCAAATTGTAATTAAAGCAATTCCTTCCTAAGTGATCTTTCAAATAATTAAACTTATCTACTGGATCTAAATTATCCTTTTTGAGTATTGCCAATTTGAAACTATTCCAGAAATTCAAGAAATTATTGGTTTATATCACCATAAAATTTAAAGATAGTTAATTTAAGTAATTTTACCCATACAGTATTGTCTTTGGTATTTACATTTAGTTTGCCATTTTGATCATTTTTCTCTGCATTTTTATTGAAATGAGGAGTGTTAACACCAGACACATTTTAACACAATTCCCAAATATGGGTATCAGCTCTAAATTTCTAAGTAATAA
>BMAW01027125.1:261586-307969 GCA_019974015.1 Nephila pilipes | reverse complement strand
GTTTTCTATACAACACCAGATATCCTAACAGGGATGCCAGATGACACAGAAATAAATTAATTTATGCTAAAAATTTCTTGCATACAAATTCAAATTATCACAAATTTATGAATTCTTAGAGAGCAAAAGCAAAGGGTTACTCATCTGAAAAGTTATTTCAGTAAAGCTAACAGTCTGTAATCAGTCAGGTTTCTAAAAAGACTTAATCCACAAACAAATAGCTTCTTAATCTTTATTGAATATTAAATGGCAGCCAACTGCATACAAATACACTTAACACATATGCTAAAATTTATCTTACAAATTCAATTTGTTTCAGATTTGTTGTTCTCAAGGTATAAAGTCAATAGTTTGTTGCCATCATCTAAAGAAAAACTATTTACATTTTATTTAAATGTTGTTGCCTCATTCATTCACTGATACAGAGGTATAAAATAAAATTATTCATCACTATGAAAGAGACTCCAGACGCATGAAATGGAGTCTCCAATCACATGTTGGGAAAAAACGCAACACAACGTTAATCAACTGACCAAAAAAAAAAACTTTTTAAAGTACTTTACGTTCTTAATATTTTTGACTAACAGGAGAAGAGCTGTCACATAGCAATTTTAATGTGTGTGTGTTTTTAATTTCATTAATAGCATGTAACAATTTATAAAACCACACATATTGTAAGTATAATAAATGAGATAAAAAAAAATCAAAATACTCACAACATTTGAAGGAACTGAATACCTTAATTTTCCTTCCCTAGTTAAACAAGAAGCTAATACTGTACTAATGGCATTTTGGATTTCATTTAAAGAAGTTGTAAGTTCAGAGTTCTAAAATGAAATAAATAACATCTTAGAGAATCACAAGAAATAATTTTGAACAGAATGATTCATATTATATTGTAAAATATTAAGCCATTAAATTTAATAGTAGCTCATAAAGTGTTTTTTCCACAATAATTTTTTTTTTAAATAGCTATAGTTTTAACAAAAATAACTCAACATTATCAAAATTATGTAAGTTAAAATGTCCAATTTCTATTTTATTACAATTTTTGATATCATGTCTATGTACTTTAATAAACATGATTATTATATTTGAAGTTCAACCCACATATTTGTATAGAATAATTTTACAATTTAAAAGGTAAATTCAAATTTAAGTTTTTCCATCAATAAATTTGAAATTAATATTAAATTGTTCCCTGGTAATCATATTACACAATAAACATTTTTCATTGTTATTAAAATTATATATATATATATATATATATATATATATATATATATATATATATCATATTGTTGAATAATGTTTACTTATTACATCTCATAAAACTTTAATTTTTGTAAATGAATTAAATTATTGCAAAAGTCAAAACTATGTGCTATGCAAGTTCCTTATTGAATTTTGATTGCAAATTTTCTATTTCGATTCATTAAAGTAATCTTACATAACATCTTTTTGATTTCATATTTAGTTTGTCATATATGATTGTTCAGTTGAAAATTTTAATACTATAAATAAAAAAATCCTTGCTTGAGAAAGCTGGAATGGGGGGGAGTTGAAGATGCACATTTATTACTAGGCATCTCCAAATGAATTCAAAGTGCCATATTAATAAATTTCTTTTTTTCCAACATTCTTTATTGTACTTTTTTTCAATTTTTTGTATATTATTTTAAATTTTAAGGACTTTTTTTTTTTTTTTTTTTTTTTTTTTTTTTGCGTAGTCATAAGTTAATGACATCATCAGAGTTCTTTCATGGGGGATTCTAATTATTAATTAATAATAGATAAAAAAAAAAAAACATTTTTACAAAAATACTTTCATAATTCTTTGGAGGAGGAACAGAGATAAGAAGTGGTAGACATCATAAGATTCTTTATTATTTGTAATTATATAAACACTCATATATATCCATCATTTGAAGTTCAAATGTAAATGAACAAAACAACCATTAACAAGTTAAGAAATAAACTCAAAAATTATAAAATAATACAGGGATACTCAAAGCAAATAATCTGCTTTTAAAATTCCATATAAAAAATGACACACAATGATAAGTAATACATAAATACAAAAGAAAAATATGAAAGTTTTACATTGATAACATTAAGTAATGCTTGTGCATTCTATGTGAAAGTTGCTTTCGAAGCTTTTCAGTGGCAAAAGTGATAATAGTGTCCATGGAGCATAAAGCTTTTTTTTTTTTTGTCCAGTCACATGGACCTGTAATCATCACTTAATTGTGTTTTGTAAAAAGTACCAAATTAATCCATCTATGTCTCAAGAGTATGTAAAAGGGCAACCAGGCACATCTGTGGAAAATGTTGAAAGAGAGAATAAATGGATGGAACAAAAAAAAAATATGCACCCTGGGGGAATACCATGATTCTAGTGAATGAAAGAGGAAGGTGTTGAAAGAGGTTGTGTTGTGAGAGTGAGAAGTGTCTCAAATAAAGAATTAATAAATATGCAGTTCACAATTTTAAATTTTTTTTGTATTTTTCTCGAGTTTGGGTGGAGTTATGTACAACACTTATTAACAATGTGAACATCTTAAAGTAGGGCCAAATTACCAATAAACCATAAGAGGATAAAATTCAAGGATAATATAAATTAAAATATTTAGCAATTTTTTTCTCTGCTTCATATTTTTTTTAAAAAAAAATAATCTCGTTATTAAGTTTTCGAAGGAGTGTAAAATAACTAAACATTTAGAGATTTATTGAAAATTAATACGAAGACAAAATCCTAAACATGAGCGAATGCAGATATCTTTTTTAAAAACCTTTTTAGTAATCCCAGTGAATATTTTCAGTAAATGTAGAAAAATTGCATACCCACAAAAAGCTTTTAATTCACTAACAACTGTGTATATGGGCAAAAAATATTTGGTTACATTTATTACTTATAGCTATGGTTATAACTATAAATGAAAAGAAAAATTTCATGAGAAACAAGAAATGTAATAATTTTTTTAATAAAATCTATATGGCTTATATTTACAATTCATTGCACATATCCACCAAATTTAATAATTTAGAATACAAATAAACATAGAACAAATATATAACAACATAGGAAGCAAATTTCATGTTCTCTACCATCATGTTCTAATTGTGAAAAAAATAAATGCTTTCTTTCTGATCAGTCAGTAAACTCTATTAGTACCAACATAAATCATTACAACCAAAAAAAGGTGAGGAGACATTTATTATGAAAAAATATAGTTCAAATATAAAGAATGCCATTCTACAAGTATGCAAGATATGTGTACTATATGTTGGAGTTCGTTATTGTTATTCATACTCTTATAAATATGTCTCAAATAAGTTAGTGTAACAAAATGCTTATATTGTGAAGGACAGATAATCTGATAGTACCATATATTTAATATTTTCTGGATATTTTCACAAATATTCTATAAATATCAGTAAACAGTTATAAAAAAAAAAGAGGGTGATGATTGATAACAATTAAGGAAAATATTTTTTTTTCTATAAAAATAAACATTTAACAACTATTCTTACACAGAAATACAACATTTGAGAAAAATTAATTTAAATATCTAGAGAAAATAAATTTATTACCAAATTTATTAAAGGCACCAATACAGGATCTTTATGAATTGGTGAAGGCCCCAATTTATTGCGTCTTGCAATGACATGAGAAATTGCTTTTGGAAATGCTTCAGATGCTCTTCCAAAACGTAAATACTTTGAACCAGGATGTATAACAATAACAGAAGAAGGCTGAATCGGCTGAAAAATTTTTTTAATTTGTTTTAAAAATCTAAATATAATTTTGAAAAAAAAAACTCAAAATCATAAAGAACAATACAAACCAAAATTCATTCTAAAAAAAAAATGTCAGAGAGTAAGAGTGCAAAAGTAATAAAACATAATAATCAGCCTTGTTAAAGAATTATTAGTACAATTACATTGGCTGGGCCCAAGTGATAAATCAATAAATATTGTTTCCATTGACATAGCTATTTTTACCTATTGACTTGTTAACTAGAATTTAAATTCATTATTTAGGCAAGATAAATATTTGAGACTTGCCTACAACAGAAGAGTAAGCTCCAGTAAATCAATGTATGTATGTATTGGGTGAGTGAGTGAGTGAATGTAAAGTTTATTGGCGCAAGAGCCAGATATGGCTATGCTGCACCAAACAAGATTAAACTGTGGTCTAGACGTGAAGTTGAAAAAAAGGTAAAAATGATTGACAAGAAAGAGGGTCGAAAATAGAGAAGGATCGCTAGGGTATCCCGGGAGTGCATCACCCGTGTTTACCAAAGACAATAAACCCCATGGGAAAGAAAAAGATCACTAAGGTGCCTCGGGGTCATGATGCCCGTACTTACCTGAAGAAGGCAAGTCCCCGAGGTCCCCTGATATAATCCCCAGGGGCAGGGTGCCTGGCTATACCCCCAGACGCTGGGTACCCATTTTAGTCGCCTCTTACGACATGCATGAGCTACAGTGAGACTATTCTGTCATCCCCGGTCACCACACGGGTCTGTATGTATTGGGAGTTTGTAAAGAAAAGAAGAAAAAAAATTGTCTAATAATGTAACTTACAAAAAAATAATAAAACACAATTACAATTACAGTTGCTCCCAAAATTTGTGCCTGGCTAATTAAAAAATACCATAGTATTTAATAAGGAATGTAGAAGAACTTTAAAAGGGACAAAAATTTTAAAATATTAATTATTATAATTTGATTTAAAAATATTTTAAATTATTCCATTAAATTCTGCATAAATTAAAAGTATGCATTTGATAATATTTTTATAATTATGATTTATATATTCCTTAGAGCAACTCAATTACAATTTTTTCATTGGTTGTCTCAAGTTGCAAAATTATGTGATCTCAATTGATACATACAATAATCATTTTCTTCAAACATAATTTCTTAGTACAAATATAAACAAAGCTTCTAACACTATTTTCAAAACATTCAACAAAGAAAAAAAAATCTGTTTACAAATATTTTAAAAAATATTTAAAAAATCCATGATGTTTATACATTTTTATATTGATTGTTACGGTTTTTCTTAATTTTTATCCATGTTCTACAATGCGTCTTAATTTTTACTAAACCATTCATAATGAAGGATGAAATTTAACTTTTTTTAAAATTATATTTTACCAAGTAATATAAAATGCTCCACAACATTTTAACTATGCATTTACAGAATTTTTTTTTACTTTGTTTACTGTTGCAGTGCTAAGTAAATGTAATTGAGTATTTTAAAATTTTAAACTCTACTACTACTAAAATATTTATGTTTAACTATACTTGAATATAGTACAATTTTAGCAAGAATAAATTCTGCCATTAAAAATACAGGAAATTTATAGCAATTTCTGAAAAATTTTAAAAACACACATAAATATATAAAAAGGTCTGTTTTTGATATTTTTCGATTAAAGCCCTTCTACTTGGAGTTTCTTACGGGGACAATACCTCTAATTTTGTTCAACTTCTTACTCATTAATAATTTTACCTTTTTTTATAGTAAAGGGCTCGTTCGAAAACTCGGTGCAACATTATACAAAAAAAAAGTTTGTGAAAAAAACATCTGTTCCAAAAGCACAAGCATGAAATCTCCTTAAAAATATTGTTTCAGAATATAGAATCAAAAGCACTGAGAAAAAAATCAATCAAATATGCTCATTTGGTATTGAAAATGTATACATTTTCAACAGAATAGTATTTTTTTTTTTTTTTTTTTAATTATTAAAATATAGCATCCTGCTTTAATTTTTTTAAATTAAAAATTTTAAAAATTTTAAAAAAAATGAATATAAAAAAAAAAAAAAAAAATTATTTGCTGCTTAATGGATTACAAAAAAAATTTAATTAATGGTTTGAAATAAATGACATATATAAAGAATTTCATAGGTGTTTTCAATTAAAGAATATAAAAAATAAAAAAGCAAATAAAATGTTTAAAAGTTGCAACTTTTTTTTTTTTTTTTTTTATTACATAAACAGCTATCACATTATCAATTATTTTTGCTGCATGATTTCAGGCTTTTATGTTCATTTTGAAAATTAAGAAATTTTAATTATTGTATTTCATATCAAACACAACCGTTTCATATGACGGATGATCTTTTTTTTTTTTCATTCTGAAACATTCGGTTTCTTCTTATTTTTAAGGAAATGTCCAGGTTTTTTTCTGGCAGTAATCCTACGCTGTTATTCAACTCTTTATAACCACGTACTATCATATAAGAGTATTCTGACATTTGGTAGTAGATAATTTTAAACTCTCTCTCTTGAACTGAATCAAAATTTAATACTAGAAAAACATTTGTGAACCAAAGGAAGTTAACTTTTAAGAAAGAAAAGATGCATTCTAATGCATACTGAGAAGTAATTTAAAGTAAAAATGTGAAAAATTACGATTGCATAGATAAATATATTCACAAAATCTAGTAATTAATTAATTATTAAATACTTCTATCAATGTTTCAGGAAGAGCAGGTGTTGGAGCCGGCTTTTTCGACATGATAGGTGCCATATTCTAAAAATTGCTTTTTTGTTTACAATGATCGCTTCAATTTACTTCATGTTACTACAGGTCTTAATTTCCAATTTTCCTATTAAATAGTAGCGCCATCTTACGAATAAATGCCGAAGTATTGTCTACAGACACACTGCGCATGCCCGGATTATACTTTTATCCAGTACTTATGTGTTGTAGCGGCAATAGCAAAAATCGGGCAGACTTTACTTAGAGGGATTGAAGGTTGTTGTTTTTTTTAATCACGTGATATATTTGCTAAGCAAATCGGCATGTCTATGTTAACATAGATTTCCCTATATGTTAGTTGTATATATCTTGAGTATCCTTTTATTTCGATTAATATATTTATTAATATCATATTTCTTACATTATTCAGTTATTTATATTCGGTAGAAAATAATATGAGTATATTTTCTTATGTATCTATAGTCTTATTCTCGTTTAATTGTGTCATTTGGTAATCTAAGCGTATTTAAACTTGCTTCGCTCAGTATTTTTTTTTTTTTTTCTTGTATACTTATGCTATCATTTTCAAAATACTGTCTCTTTTTAAAATATACATTTTTGAAATGTCACCAGCAATTGAGATATTTTCACCATTTTGTTTTGACTAAGCTTAATTTGTATTTCAAATTATTGCATTTATAAATATTATTACGTATCGTTAGATTATCGGTTGATTCTAATATGTTAAATATAAAGGCACCGATATTTATTCTAGTAATGTAATTAGTTTAATCCGTTTGGAAAAGTAAATGGGAATAGTTAAATTGCTTATAGGCATTCTTGAAATATAGTATCTTTCATGTATAAACCCTTTTTATTTATCAAGCTGATTCTGCTTAAGAAATAAAGCAACATTGGATTTAAATTTGGATTAAACTATTTTCTCTTTGAATCTAGATACATTATTGAGCAATTATTGTAGCAATTATTCAATGATTTGTGACTTAAACAGGCGTAATTTTGTACCTTAAGTTATAGGGTGGTTTATTTTAAGAAAAAAAGGGGGGGTAAAGACTTATTTTACCGAGGCTACTCGGGGAAATTTTTGAAATCGCTCCAAGAAGGCGCCAAAATGGGTATTTTAAACTCGACGCTTCCAGAACAGGAAAAAAGATGGCGTTGTATGAGGAAGACAAATTTTGAAATAAGATCGCGTTTTCACTTAAAGAAAGGTTGTGCAACCATGAAGTTTTATTCTAAATAATTCTCATCAGTGTTTCATTCAAAAAAAAAAAACATACAAATAAATCATAAAATGAAATTCCACACAATGCGTGTTTCCCAATATCACAAATTTAAGCAATTGTTAAAAACAAGCACTAACATATTAAAAATCTGCAAGTTTTCCTCGAATAACATTATTAAATTAAATTTTTAAAGAGCAGTAAAAATACTTTTTTTAAATACTAGAAAATCACAGTTAAATTAGGATGTTTTCACAACTGTAACAGAATATCTGCTTGTAAACCAAATAAATTTGCAGATGTATTTATGCAGATATATTATTATTTCAGCATGTTGATAGAAAAATGATTCAATATTTTTATAATACAGCAATCCAAAATTTCGATTTTTTTTTCATTTATTTAGGATGAAAGTATGTAAAACAAAGTTTTGTGATAATTTCTCATTCATTGAAAAAGTGGTATATTTAATAAAATGTAAGTTTCTTAAGTTTATGAAGCGTAACACATTTCACAAACGCAGTGCAAAACAAACGAATACAAGACTTGTTTACATCGGCGTGTATCACGTAGTCAAGTTATCATAAGATCGTGACGTCACATAAATTTATTCCATTGGTACTCTTGAAAATAAATACTCCATTTTTATTGAAGCCCGTAAAAAAAGCAATTTTCATAGAAAATATATTATTTTACATATCACTATATTTTAAATTTTGTGATAAGTAAACCGCTGTAGTTTTCATAATTTTTTTTATTCTTGCTGCTGCTTTTGTAAATTATATATTAATTGTGTTCTAAATTTTTCGAATATATTTAGTATTAAAAGTTTCGTTTTAGTTTAAATCAGGAATATTACTCCTTTGCTTTTGTATTTATCATGAAGCTTCCGGATAAAAAAAAAAATTATTTAACTAATTTTTATTCAATATGCTAAATCAGTTCTCTAAGAATTATGGATTTCAGGAGAAAAAAAATTTCCATCATAAATAACTCTTTCAACTTACATTTTCTAAAGCTTTATCCTCCTCAAACCCAAGGTCAACTTTGAACCATAAATTTTAGAATAATTTGTATCAATCGGCTCTAAATACATGAAAAAGTACTGAAAAAAATGTTAAAAAAAATTATTTTTATTTTTATTTTTGAGAAATTGTCTCCTGGAGGAGACATTGGGACAAAGTGACATCATAATGTTGATTTAAAATATTTCTTTAATCTTAATTTAATGAGTAATTCATTATAATAAGCATAATGTAAATTTTGAATCCCAAAATATTCCTTTCCGAACTGTTTGCAGAAGAGTCCTAATTTCTAGAATTCATCATTCGTTTTTTCTCTCTCTTTATCTTATACTATTAAATAATTTCTTAATTTTAGGTTGTTTCTTATTGAAAACTCGTGATATCTAAGAAATTTTGTCTGTGAGTAAGAGAGTTATAGTTTTTTTGGCCTAATACATTTGACTTCTGGGATATTTTAAATTAGACATACTTACAATGATCACTAATTATGTTTCATTTCATTTTCTGACAGATTCCTATATCTTTTAAACATCTACATTAGGCGAATTTAGTTAGCAATTAAAGAATATCATTCCGAGCTGAAATATATGCCGTAATTATAGTTTCAAATCGACTGATTTTGATAGCCATTGACCCAATGTTTCAAATAGGCGACACTGAAATAACGGCATTCTAAATCAGAAGCGGGAAGATTTGAGTGAGAAATTAATAATGTTATATATAAACAGCAAGTTTAAGGAATTCAACAGTGTGTTTGATATTCTTTTACTACGCAAAATAAAAATATGAACATATTCTTTCCTATCTGTCATGGTTTTTGTGACTTCCGATAAAGAATATAACATAGAATTAATTTAATTAGGTTGCGTGATGTAAAAAAAAGAAATTGAGATTACACCTTAACCAGTTCGAGATCATTATTGATGTTCTGAACTGAATACTTTCCCCGCTGAAACACCGTATGACTCCCACCAGAGGACGCTTTGGAGTGAGTAGCGAAAAAACAGAAACGAACTTTAACTAGGAACGAGAGAGAACGCTTTTTGCTCTACTATGTAACTTGTGTTGTGTAACTGTTGTAATTAATGTTAATATATTTTTATTTACAAGGAAATACAGAGTTTTCATTTACATAAGATGATGAATTTATTCTGTTTGCAACTAAAGATATAAAGCACCAACTCCCCGGAACAACACAAAAGGTATGTCAAATTTTGATATTCTTAATGAATAATTAATGACATACCTAATCTGAAAAAACGAGAAACTTAATTAATATTTTTTTTGTTTCTTAACAATTGAATTTTATTTGCCAGAGATCAGAAATGCAGCAACATGTATGAAATCTATAAGCAGAGTGGTTCAGTCACCACGTTTCTATCCAAAAATCACAGTTCTTTTTACTGTTAAAATTTAATTTAATTAATCACAATTTAACAAAAAATATTAATACTCAAAATACAGAAATAAAATTAACGTCATAAATTTAGGAATTAACAATGATTATTTACTTTATTGTTGTATATCTATTGTATTTATTATTATACAATAACTAGTTAATATTAATTTCGAAATATTTTCGATCACTTTTTTAACTCTCTACAACCAAGTGTGGCAAGACTCGTGCAGCCATCTAAGGAGGGAAAACTTAACTAATGCTGTCCTCACAAATACTTTGAGATGCACAAGCGTATAATTTTCTTTCTCTCGGAGAACACCATTTTCATTTTACCATAAATAAGCTACGAATGTAAAATGTTCACTAAAAAATCATTTTTTTTTAGAACTACCATCTATTAACAAGAAAAATAACTAATTCTGGATACCAATGACGCCTTTTAATTAACTTGGTGGCATTTTTTGAAAATGTTTTTAGTGACTCATTCAGACGATGCTGGGACTGAGGAGGTTATAGTGATGGAATTAGTACGATATGATTTAAAATGTTGTCACACTAGAAAATATTTGAGCAATCACTTTTGTTGCATTATAGATGTACTTCACTGCCTTACATCACTAAAAAAATATTGCATCGTCCAAACAATTTGCTATATGTAAAATTAGAGAAATTTATAGCATCATTCAAAATGCCTACGTAGTGTAAAATATGGGAGATTTATAGCATTATTCAAAAAGCCATCGTAGTGTAAAATAAGGGAGATTTAAACATGTGCACACATAAAAACATGCTTGAAACCAGAGCATGTTAAAATTAGGGAGATTAACAAATTTGAACATAGGATTTTTAACCTCCCCGGCGCCCTAAGCACTTAAAATTGTTACTACTTCCCCACTATTTCCAGAGCACACTCTTCTACAGTTCTTACCTTGCCAGTTTGGGTTCGGAAAAGATTTTTCCTGGACTCTTACTATTTTCTCTTTCTTTGTTTTTACTCTTTGGAGAGTCTTTCCATTATCTTCCAAATAAAAACTGCCACATCCCAGACTGACAACCGTCAGCCGTTAGGAAAGGGTAGTGGCATACTTTGGCCCCTTTTATTCATTTCTTGCCTTACAACATCACGGACCCCTCGCCTTTTTGTAAATTAGTACTGTAAATTAATGAAATCGTTTCCAATTACAGTATAGAGTATACATTATTGTATGAACTGTTTTTAACTTGTTAATTAACTTTTTAATCTCTTTTCGCTTTATTACCTTTTACTTCTAGACATCCTAAAATTTAAATTTGAGTTAAGTATTTTGTATATTAGAATATTATAAAGTATTTTAAATATAATATATTCCATGTATCCGGATCTTCCAACATGAAGCCACTGTTAAGAAGAGTGTAAACTGTTATAGACTTAGTTGAGTCAGAGTCGATGACAGACTGAATCTGGGTCGTTGATGGTTGTCCTTGATTATTGTTTTCGTGCTGAAATTAACTTCCACCAGATGAACAATTGTTTGGTATGTAAATACCCAGTTTCAGTAAACTCACGATTTGAAACAAAAAAAAAAAAAAAAAAAAAACTTTGTAATCTTAGGTACTTTTTTAAGTTTTTTTTCCCTGCTTTTTGCTGATTTTTAGCTGCACTTTTGTGGAACTCTACTCCACTCGGTTTTTTCTTAAGACTCATTTTGTTTTAGAAACATACTGTAATGTCCGTAATTATAGTCATAATTTTTTTTTTAAAAAAAAAAGTGTCAGTAAACTGAAATTCTTTAACTGTGTGTGTCAGCAAATCAGTGAAAACCAATTTCTTTTTAGTATTATTATTTACCATTTTACTTTACAATTGGTATTAAAAACACACTTACAAAACTGTTCACACGCACTTACACCTAATACAGTACGCTTTAGCTTATAAAAAATCTATTCACAAAGCTTTTCACATGCACCTAATTCAAATACAGTACGACAGTACGTTTTAGATTAGGAGAAAAAAACTACTCCCAAAACTGACAAGCACTTAATCCAAATACATCATAATTTATATAAGTAAAAACTACTCACAAAACTGTTTACCCACATTTAATCCAAATATATAATATAGTGGAAAAGTGGCCCAGAATAGGAGTTATATTATTGTATTTAACTGCTCCTATTACATTCCATTTGCTCATACACATTTCGTAATCTTAAAGGGACAATTTCTTAAAAAAAGAAAATCATGACATATTTATGGAAGAGGAGAATTGGAATTGTGTTTACCTCAATTAAAATTAATAAAAAGTTTAATGAAATAGTATTAGTAATTTTACTATCATAATAAATTTTAGTTATGCTAAAACTAAATACAGTGGGAACTAAAATTAAATGTTTATAAAATATATATCACCGAGAAAATCCTCTCGAAACCAGTTTAATATCACATTATCTCCTTTATATTATAAATTTTTTTTTTTTGAGGAATAGACTGATTTTAATAGCAATTCATATTGTCGAGTGTTTCGATCAAATTCAATGGGATTTGATTAAAGATGGCTTTTACAAAAATAGAATGTTTGACATTGGGATAAATCAGTTTGTTTTTGTGTTCCCAAACCAGTGTATATTTGTGTAAACCAGTACATATCTTAGCACTGATTACATTTTACGATTAACCAGGATAAAATATTGAAAATCTGCTCGAATAGATCCTTTACTTAACATAAGTCGTTCTTTATCCAGGTATTATTTCAGGTATAAGAAACGACAGATGGCTAAAAGGTCATATAAAAGTTCATTGAAAAATCGGCAAAGAAGTTTAAAAGTAGGATTTCTTTAAAAACTGATATATTGCTTGGTGTCCGAAAATTTATCCATGCTTGAATTAATTAAAAAATTATCTCGATAACGTTAATTTTAACGGATTGGCTTAAACTATTGAAAATGTCGAATTCCTATCATGTGCCAAGACGGGAGTGAAATACAAAAAAAAAAAAAAAAAAAAGAAAGCAACTTTCAATGAGAATGCCAATATGAAACATTTCAGCCTCATGTATTATTCCTTGTTATTGATCATGGATTTTAAAATAATTTAATAACTGTCAAACACCAATATTATGCTTTTTCACCTTTAATACGACATTTATTATTATTTACAGATATATCATTTTTACAAGAAATAAGTTTCACAAAATAGCTCGCCTTTCATAGCAGTTCATTTCTTTAAGTCTTACCTACTTTTCTGCCTTGCTGACATCTCAAAACAAAGCTGTGTTGTGGGGAACGTATTAACTTGTGGGGGTTAAGAGTGAATGGTATTACATTCTTGCTTGTGGACAGGGGTAAAAGAAATTTCTCACAACCGCTGGGGTGGGGAACTTGGAAGTGGGAGTCTTACAATTCCCAATTCAAGAGTCTTGCAAACCTGTTAAGGCTCGAATAGATTATGAAACAAGATATGTTTATCAATAACTTTAAAATAATATGACAACAGTAAGGTTCTAGATTATAGACAGGAAAATTTAAGAAGTCAATATCTATCTCTGAATGATTGTCACGCACAAGGATACGGTCATGCTAGCAATATGAGTGGCCCTTATAAAAGAGTTCAACAGAGAATCTCAGCCAAAAAAAAATTAGCATTTTTTTTTTCTTTTGGATCTCATACTTTAAATTTGAAAATTGACGCAAACCTTCCGCTCTAATGTATACTCAACTTAAACTGGAAGAATAGAGCAATGTTCTTTAACTGATTGAAATTGTATGAATGAAAAAAGATTGTAAAAATACATTTAAAACTAAAAAATTAACTGCAAAATAAAGGAAACTTCTTTACAAAAGAATTATAAACACAATTTTTTTTAAAAAAAGGAAATTGCTAAATTTGATAATTGCTATGTTTTAAATAACTTTTAATAAAATTCCGAGGATAATATGTCTGCAGACATTTTTTCAATTTTTTTTATATCAAAGTTATGTAAATATATTGTACTTTAGTCACAAATCCAAAATTATGTAATATATGATTATAAATTACGATTATAAACATTCTCAAGTTTAAAGAATTATTCCGCAGCGGTATTTCTGGAATCTTATAGTAAAAAAATAATTCTTATATATATATATATATATATATATATATATATATATATATATATATATATTCACACTACGTGACAGGCATTGAAAATGTAACACCAAGGAATGGCCAGAAAGGAATGAAACTCGGTAAGCAGAGAAAGACAGCAACGAACAATAAGTGATCTTTATTACGAAATGATATGCATAATGTAGAACGAGAACAGTGTCGGCACAGTAGTTTGTAAGACCACTGGGGACTGCGATACACGAAGCAACACGTTTAGGTACAGATTCAATGAGAGTACGGATGGCGTCCTGATGAATGGCTCTCCGTTCTCAGTCAACCATTTGCCACAGTTCATCTTCTGAACGCAAGGTCTGCAAATAGCGTCTAATCACATCACAAATATGTTCAATTGGTGAGATATATGGAGGGAATGGTGTCCAACGAAGCCTCTGTAGACTTTGTAGAGTAATTTGCCTGATCCGCGCAGAGTGAGGTCGAGTGTTATCCTGCTGATAAAGGGCTTTGGGCACTTCCTGAAGGTAGGCCATAACACATCATCCACGTATCGTTGAGCTATCATAATACCCTTAATACGAACTAGAAGTGACCTAGAATCGTACGCAATTGCACCTCGAATCATGATGCCACGTTGTCGGGCAGTGGAGTGTTCAACAATTGCTGCCGGATTAGACCTGTCTCCACGTCGACGCCACACTCATACGTGGTGACTATCATTGGAGAAACAGAAGAGTGGATCATATGAGAACAAAACACTGTGCCATTCCGTCGTCCACATCGCTTGAACCCAGCAGCATTGTAGAAGTTGGCGTCTATGTTTTGAGGTGAATGGCAGCCTTCTTAACGGACGCTATGAATGTAAGCCATTAGTGGTTAATCGATGGGAAATGATGCCTTGTCAATATGGGAACATCCAGGGTGTTTTGAACATTTTGTAGAATAGAGATAGAAATGGCTTCCAGTTCCCCCACCGCTTGATGGCGAATGCGTCGACCACGCGTGCTGACGTCACTCTGGCTGCTGCGGTACCCCTCAAACTTGCCACATTTCTTTGTTCCAACCGTCTTCACTACAGCCGGTGCACTAGGGATGCATCCAGATGTGTTTCAGCTGAGATTTGCATTATGGACCAAATTGCCTTTCTCATTCCGACCACCATGCTCCTCGTAAAATAACCTGTCTGCTAGAACTGCCTCCTTTGATGCCAGTCTGGCATTCTCTGTGGTTACATGCGTCTTCTGAGAGAAGAACAAATTTTCTAATTAGGTTTTCTTAGCAGAAATAACGGCATGAAGATTGAACATTCTGCAGGTTCCTCCTCTTATATCTTCTTCAATGTGCGCTGGGGAGCTACGAATTTCGTATCACTAGTATAATTCAGTGATGTGTATCTGTGCTGCAAAGAATCTTCTTCTGTGATGGCTGCATGACAGTAATTTGAGAAATTCGGTAAGAAACGTTTATAAGGCAAAGATCTGGATCTTCATTATGAAAATTTTTTAACTTTTGTCACGTAATATAACATGAACGAAACCATTCATAGATCAAGAACCAATCATCAACGGATCACAGAAAGTGGGTTTTTTTTTATTTTTTTCTGTTATACGTTTACGAAAGAATTTTATTTTTTGCTAGATATTTTTCGTTCTTATAAAAATATCTGTACTTGAGCAAAAACTAAGAATCTTTGTTGATTTCGTTTCTGTTTACATATTCAAAGAAATTTGGAATTAAATTTATTTTTCGTCTGTTTACTAATATTCAATTTTGTAAAATAAAAAACTAAGTATCATAACTTTATGGATTTCAATTTACAATAAATATTTTAATAACTTGAAAGATACTTATTATTTTCCTCCTAAAATCATGTGCTGTTTTCCTAACTGAAATAGGATTCTCTTATGTCTTTAGTAATCTTATCTTATATTTAGTTAACTTGAATTAAGTTTTCTTACTAAAAAATAAAAAAAAATATGTATCAGTGCAAAAAAACCTTTTGGGGAGCCAAATATATATCGAAATAATAATATGAATAAAACTTAGAGAATTATTATATTTTTCTCAACAATGGGTGAGAGTAATACATTTTTTGTATTATGAATCTGATGACAACGGATTTCATATAATTGAAACGTAATATATTTACATAATAAAGTCTAAACAAAGGAAGGACACCGATATTAGAATAAAACTTATATAAAAAAATTGTTTTGCATTTGGACAATGAATAGTATATAAATATAAAAAATTAATTTTTAATTGAGTTTCCTTCATTACCCTATCAAGTTTCTTATTGTTTCTTTATCGACTGAGTAATTTATATTAGAGCATCAGTTAATTTTAGTTTTTGGGAGGAATAATTTAACAGGATCGACACACATACACACACTCACAATATTCATAGGTATATATTTGAAAGTTTTCATATTTTATGAAACTTTCACAGAGCACAGAAGTCTTATCGTTTTTCTAAAAGCAAAACTTTTACATGAGTAGCAGTTTCTTTTTTACTCATTAAAATTATTAATAGAATCTTCATTTTACTAAAATTCTAAGTGATTATTTTAACTTAAACTGTTTGATAATGCTATAATATTTTATTGAAATTTCAATTATTTTTTTCATTTATATCATCAAGTTATGTAAGTGAATTTTTTGTAAGCCATGGTTCTTATTAATATTTTCTTAAATTAGTTAAATTTAAATTAAATTAAACTATTTAAAATATCATAGTTTATACATTTTAGTTTCTTTCACTTTTTGATCAATGATTGTTATTAATGATTGCTTTCTAAATTAAAAGAACCATGTATAGAATTTTTAGGATAATTTAAAAGTACATTTGTTCAGTCATCAAACAAATATGCCCAAGCATTTTTTTTGAAGAAAAAAATTTAAAAAAATTCTGCTGAATATAAAATCAAATAAAGAAAATGCAGAATATATACAAGATTTTTAATTTTCTTGTGAATATATTTTTTTTTCATTCCTTTTTAAGAATTAATATATAATTAATCTGTTTACAAATAAAAAAAAAAGATTGAGAGTCAAAAGGGTTAAACTATGACTCGTCATATTTTCCTTAATTGCATTTTCATAACTATTTAAAATAAAAGAAAAAAAATTTAATTAAAAAAAAAGATGTGTATTTTGAATTCAACATATTTCTAGTTACTTTTTTGTTCATGAAAACTCTGGTATAGAATGATGTTCAATTTCGTCTCTCAAAGATGTGCACATTTTTCTTCACAGAATATTTAGTTAATTTTCGACTTAAAATTAAAAAAAAAAAAAATCAGCTTTTTCGTTGGAAATATTAATTTAATTTAAAATTAAAATGAAAGGATTAAAATATTTGTTATAAATCTCACATACATAATTAATAAAATTAAGAATTAAACGGTCCTATATGTACAAGCATTAATCTTAAAAAAATTAAATAAAAACAAGATAATAAGTATTGATCAGAAATATGAATAATAAGCCACATATTGGATCGAAATTGCAGAATATTGTAATGATTTTGAAAATATTGGGGAGAGTGATTGAGAGAGAAAATATTGGGGAGAGTGACTGAGAGAGAGAGAGAGAGAGAGACAGCGAATTCATTGAACATATTTCATCATATTTATATCATTTTTTTTTTACATTTCGATAATAATGATTTGATTTAATTCATATTACATTACCATGAAGCTGCATGATATTGATTAAAATTAGAAATTATGCTTTTTCTTAAACCATAATTTAAAAGTTAAGATTTCAAATAGAAAATTTTATTTTTAGTTGAAAGGCAGCTTACAGCCATTCACTGATTTCCAAAAAGTACTTCATCTAATAATGTTCTACTCAGAATAATCTAAAAAATGTTACTGCAATGTATTTCAGACCAAATAAATGCTTCTCTCTGTACTGTGTCGCCATCTATTCATCTAGTACTTTATTTTCGATTTTCTCTCTCTCTGTAACATACTCTCTTCTTCGTATACTACTATTGTCTTTACGACACCGAGAAAAGTATTCGGTTTCTGTATGGTTTTGAGATTAAGAAATATATGGGCGACAGACATTTTCTACGTGCAGTGGAAGACTGGGAGAAGTGTTATGTCAAAACAAATATTGGAATTTTGAACAATTTTGTGTATACTTCTCATCAGAGAGTAGTATAATATCCAGGAAATTATCGTCTAGCTCTTGGTATTCAGGTATCAAATTTAACGATATTTTTATCTTTGTTTCTATACAGCAATATGTGATTGTAGTCGTACAAATTATATGTTATTTGTTGAAAATGTGTGTTTCACACGTCTAATTTATTATTAGCATAAACGGAAACAAACCGAAAGTATCAAATAAATATTTTAATTTTTTTTCTTTTTTTACGGAGTAAATGTAAACTTTATAAATTTCTATTTGACCTTAAATAAAATCCGCAATGTATAACTTTTTATCAAGTAGAGTGATAAGTTAATTTTACACATCTGACTTTCTTCCGTAAAATGAGATCTCTTTATTTTCACTTATTAAATTATTTAAATTTTGTTTAAATGATGTATAAACCAACGGCATAGAGTTTGGGTGTGTTTCTCTGAAGAAATATCACCTAGTTACAGTATATGTATTCATTTTGACCTTATGGGTTTTTAAATTTTAAACTTACATAATTTGTGATTTTAAGTGTTGATATATATATTTTTAAGAATCGGAACTATTTCTATAAGTTTTAAAATTGTTATATTTATTTAATAAGTTTATGGTTGTGCGTGTGACAGTAAATTGGATAAATGACAGCTGACTGGATAAAATATTTATTCTTCAAATCTAATTGTTTCCATTTCATACATTCTCTCATATTCCAATTGAGACATCGCATTTATTTGAATCGAAAAATTTAATTTAGTTTTTCTCTTTAAAAGAAATGTAATAAATTGAGAAAAAGTTTTAAAATTGTGAATGGAAATGTTTGTGGTATATCAGAGTGATCACAAACTAATAATTTTTATTTAGATGTAAATTTTATTTTACTGCATGTAAATCCTATTTGCTATGATTTAGTTAAAAATAAAACAAACATTTTCATAAAATTAATTAGATCTGCATATATTCTCATTTGGCATCTAAATATATGTTTGAGAAGTTTAGAAATTTTTTGTAGGAAAGTTATATTTTTTTATTATTTATCAAACAACTTTCAAATTAAATTTTTAAATTTATTAAATGGTTTTTATAGAATCTTTTTACATATCTAAATGCTTGGAAATTTTTAGTATATCTTGAGATTTCTGCATTTATTAATATCTAAAAATTTTATTTTATGATTAATTCTTTGATAAACTTTTTGTGCATTTTGCATGAGTGTAGTTTTTTTTAAAAAAATTGAATCAATTCTGGAATTTTTGACTAAAAATATTACCTTTATAATTAAATTGGTACATTTCATCAAGTTATTTTAATTTTTATGCAGTATCTCCATTTAATTCAAGTTGAAACTACTTAGCAATTTTTTTAAAAATTGAAATGGGGCTACCTACAAAACTTTCTCAGGATGAACATTGGTCACAATTTGCATCGTATAAATACCTGTTAATGTATATCTGCTGAAATGAAATTTTTTTTCATATTGTGTAATACATAGATTAGTGGTATTCTAATTGTATTCAGTTGCAGCCTGGGGCCTTGCAAGTCTGAATAAAAATTAAAAAGAAAATTATAAAGCCCTACACTAGTTGAATAGTGTTTTTTAACAAAAGATTATGAAGATACATTTAGTTTTTTTTTTTAAACTAATTGAAAGCTTCGTGTGTGGGCTGCTGACATCCAAAATACTGTCAACAGTGACGGACATGCAAAAGTGACTCTGATTTTTCAATTGTTTAGTTGATGTGTATGCAAAAGGGATTCACTTTCACTGTGAAGTTTGTATTTCCACAAGTAATGCCAAATTAGATGATTTGGCCATTCAGAATAACATATTTAAGCGAAAAATCTTCCTCAACATACTTGGCAACAAAAATTACATACAGAACAAATTAAATGCAAAATATGAAATTTGACTGCACACAACACCAATATAGCTGGACTTGGACGGTTTGTATATAAAAAATGCAAGCTCACCTCAGTTGCTGAATATAGTGCCAGGATAGGTGATGTCTGAAGCACGAATAAATGCTATTAATGAGTAAATAACATTAATTTTATGTTTTTGTTAAAAAATTTTAATAAAAATTATGATATTTTTCTTCAATGGTCTTTACATAAAATACATATGTTATGTTGAACAACTGTAAAATACTATTTTAAGATGTATTTCTCTTCTGGCAAGATGGGGATTCACTGAAAAAAAAACACCTTATAATTCTAAAAGTTCTGCGAATCAACAATATTTAAAAACTGCTGTAATAAAACATAAACAAGCTAAGCCTTGAAAATTCCACTAACATTAAAATTATTATTAGAATTTTCTAATTATTCCACCAACTTGACAAATAAAATGAAAAGCACATTTTTTTTTTGGTTAAGGTTTTTGTCCTTTTCTTTTTAAAACTTAGTACATATTTTTACAGATGCAAATTCCTTATTACGTGTAATAATGTACTTTAATGATATATTTCCAAATAAAAAGCTATCTAAAAACTTTTGATGGATAAAAATGAAATCCAATAGAAAGTATAGGTAAGCATTTTTAAATTTGTGAAAAACTAAAGTATCATTATAATTTATATGTAAATTAGTAAAACCAAAAAAATTATCGTTTTTATAACATTCACAACAAGATTTTCTTAATTTTTGATACTATAGGGGTGTGGAGAAAATTTCTGTTAGTAATATAATTTTGATATTATTATGATATTATAAATTATTGTCAGCTTCCTCTTTGAAACATGTAGCAAAAGTAAATTAATTAAATTTTCTGGAAAAATATTTTTTCTTAAGGGATGCGTTGAATTTCATTACTGAATCTTTCTATTATATTAAATTTGCAGGTGGGTGAACATGTTCCATCTTTGTCCTTGTCATAAAATGTTTTCTTTTGCTCCATGGCAAATGTCAGTATTGACTTGTTTGTCACATTCAAATTATTTAATGATGTTATATTAACTTTAAATTAAAATTTCTTTAGACGTTATGTTGTTTGCTTCTTTTTTTTGTTATTCTCCGTATTTCTCTCTTAAGTTAAATCTTGCATTGTAATTTTCAGTATTTGTATAATTGTAATTCTGAAGTGTTTTTTTTTTTTTTTAAAAAAACATTTTCATTTTTCTTAGGATGAACAATATTGATCTCATATTTCTTGTACTATATTAGACCAATTTCTATGGTTGAATTGCTATTTGAAGGACAATAAAACTTGCAACTCTGCTTTTTTCTCTAACATTTTTGCTGATTTATTTGTGGGAAGTTTAGAGATATTTTTATGTAACTTCATATATTAATCAAAAATGAATGTATTGTGACCTTTTCATTAAATTTAACAGGTATTTCTTTTATTAATTTTTTAATATTATGCTAGATGGATTTCTCTTGATTCAGTTTCTGTGTAAATCATGAAATTAAAAACTTCAAGTACATGTTTAAAATTTGTTTTTATTAGAAAATAAAGTAATCAGTCTTGTAGCAAATTATTATCTTCAATACTTATTCATTGAGGGTGTATTAAAAAAAGGATTTTTTTTTTGAAGTTTAGTTCAGGTACAGCACAGGTTTGTGAAAATACTTATATTGTTAAAAAAAACCTTGTGTGACCTTATTGTGAAAAACCTCCAACTCTCATGTAAATGAAATTGGTAAAAGAAATATTATTGTGAACAATTTTTTTTGTTTTTTAATTGTTTAAAGATAATTTTTCTTATTGTTTTATTTTTTACATACTATTTACTTTAGTTGTTGCTTTTTCACTTTTTTTTTAAAGTATTATTTTAGAAAAATCAGATAATTATAATATTTTTATATTTAGTCATGAATTATTTAAATTAAAAGTTGAAAAACAGCTGAATTTATTTGTTCTTGAATTATAATCTTCAAATATATTGATAGAGATTTTGATTCATAAATAAATATAATTTTGTTATTAGATGAAAGGTGGTGGATTTTTTTTAAAAAAATTAGTATTTGTAATAGTGAGTTTTTTTTTAAAAAAAAAATAAAGTAAAAATCGGGTTATTAAAAATGTGTGAAAATATTGAAATAGTAATATTTCAACTTGCTAAGTTGTGAGAAAATGATTATATTCATTTGAATATCAAGAGGAGTTGTTCGTTGATAGATTTTATAATTTTTTCATAAAAAAATATTTTTAAAACATGAGCTAAAAATTTATACAGCTATGAATTATAATGTCTTCGTTAGATTAAAAGAAAACTTGAAACTTTTGCACAAAGTATAGTTAGATATCTAAAAAAAATAAACTTATGTTTTATGTTGAAAATCTTAAGTGGCTGTAAAACAACAACAACAACCACCCACACTTCAAGTGTTTTTTTAAAAATAAGAATAGAGATGTAGGAAATTCAATAAACTGTTTAAAATATGTAGCAATTGTAACTTATCTATTTTTATATATAAATTTAAACTTCATGGTAGTGGTGGTGGTGAGTAAGAGAAATGTAAGGTCAACATGTCTTCATTTGACGTTAAATGGTATTACAAATGTTTACCCTTTCAATAATTCTGTTTGAGAATCAGATTGCCATTTGGTGTTTCCAAGAAAAAAATTAATCGCACCAGTGAATTTATTTTTGACCGATATTGCCTAAATTCTTTGTAAGCATATTGTCGCCAAATGCCTTAAAGGGTTTTTCCATCAATACTGAATCCATTCTACTTGAGACCACTCGAGGAAGTAGATTTCCTGTTCAAGACGTGCTTTTGTCGACTGAAAAATATATTTTGTATCATTCTGTTGAGTTGTCGATTCTCCGGGACAAATTATTTGCTCAGCAAATTTTCTTATTTTATATGTAGTTATTTTTTTATTCTCATCTTATTTTACTCAAATACTGAAAAATCTGCTTCTAATACTTGGATTCCTAGTTTTTTTTTCCAACTATTCTCAAATATTGTTCATTATTACACTAAACATTAAAGCGTTAATTTCGGAAAAACATGACCTTTGTCAGGAGTGATTAATTTTAATAAGTCCGCATATAATGCTCCGCGGTTAACTCATAGCGATATATAACTGCTTGCCGATTATGCATGTAGTATGTATGTAATGTAATGATTAGATTTAAAATAACTATTCACGAATAAACTGTAAAATATTTTTTTGCAATATTAACTTTGAACATGTTTTAAATAATTGGAATCACTGGCGTATGATTGTATTGTAAGAATTCGAATTCACGGCTTGCTTGCATTTAGCTGGTTTTTGAAGTACACATACACAGTAAACCGTGGGTTAATAGCCTTGTTACTCCACATCCTTCTTATCTCACTCGCTAATCAATCAAATAGTGCCGCCGTGTTTGCTGTTTCTTAATGAATCAGCTCCCAAGCAGAATAATCCATAAAATTGAAGTAAACGTCGAGATGTTACACATTTTCTTTAAAGTCTAGAAAAGTTTTTTAGAATTAAAAAAAAAAGATGTCTACTATCTATATAAACGTATTGCAAAGTAACCTATTAGTAGCGGTAATATTGATGTGAAAATCAATATTCATCCCTCTCTCTTCCTGGTACTTTTTTGTAACCGCGGTAGCCAAATGACCATGATAGCGAACACGTGATCCGCTTTGTTTCCATTGAGTCGTGGTGGCCACGATAGCCGATGGGTCATGGTCGCAAACTCATTGCCGACGTTGTTTCCACGGAGTTATGTATTATCGTCTTGTTGTCACTAAAGTCCCATCGTGTTGCGAGACTGATTTCCTAAGTCCTCCTATTGGCGTGGTTTGTATGCTCAGATGTCGATCTCGTCACTTCACCGAGGTTAAAAATTGCGAAATCCATCAATCCCCCGTGTTGCTTTAAAGTGTGACGGTAAAAAAACATTCAATCAATACGTCGTATCATGGGCTCGAGTCCTGATTTCACCCAAAACTTTTCTTGCTACGAAGCTGATTTCGATAAATCCACCGAGGTTCAAAGTTCTCACGTTGTCGTGGTGTGAAAGTTAATAGGTTGGTGTGCGAGTTCTGATGTTGTCTTTGTCACTTGACCGTGGTTAAAAAATTACGACCGATTGATTGGTTTTATTAACGTCGCACAAGAAGCAACACGAGGTTGTTAGCGACGGATCTCGTAATTTTGAACTTCGGTCGAGTAACGAGGATGACACCTGAGTTGGCAACTCCCTCTCCTAACTTCCACACCATGTCTACGGGAGGGCATTGAGCATAGACAGATTTAACGTGCATCAGTCCCAAAACCGATGGATCTTTAGTGAACTTCAAGGCTCGAACCCACGACTTTACGGAAACTGCTGTCCGCGACCATGACTACTAGGGTACCGCCGCCACTCAAAAATTACGAAGTGTAATCATAATTATTTTGCTTCTAGATGCGACTTAAAAAAATCAACCTGTCAAGTTATTTATTTTGTGCTTAAATAATTTTTAACGATATTTAGTATATTATTTGGTAAACTTTCTAAGTAGGAGCTTTAATTATTCTAATAATTGATTTTTTAAAAACGGAAATGTGTGTGATTTCAAATTTTTTTTTTATTAAAACCCCCCCCCCCCCCTTTAAGTATGTTTGCAGAAGTTATTGAATAAACTTTACCTACTTCAACCAATAATGCAATATAAAAAAATGTTTTATTTTCACGACTATTGTATTTTTTTGGTTCATACTTTTGTACCAATTCGCAAATATACAAATAACAGCAATGTCTGTGCAACATACATTAGTGATTTATGCATATATATTTTGCATTCGAATTTAAGTTACTCTATAATTTATGTGTATTAAACTTTCGAGGTATGTGAATAAAAATATTAAGAACCTTAAAAAAAGCGAATTATAGATCTCAGATTGTAGCAGATTTCCTCAGCTTAAAAAATGGATTTTAATCTTCTAGAAATTCTTCTCCTTATTTGAGTAATAGATGCAAAATAATACTTTTTTTTCTCAGTAAAAGTTATTAGTAATTCCCTAAGTTCTCTTATTTAAATTAAAATGTTGATGTGATTATTTCAAGACGAATATATATATATATTCTAAGGAAGGGCTATTTCCAGTTTCTGTTGTGGTCATGGTCCGGAACTCACTGCCGTCATTTCCATCTTGTCGTGGGTTTGATCCATGATGCTATTCGTCGTGTTGTGGGGCTGAAACATGGTAATTCTGTTGAGGTCCCAAGTTCTCCAATTGGCGTGGTGTAAAAGTTTGGAGATAAGTAGGTGCCAGCTCAGGTGTCGTCCTCGTCTCTTCACCAAGATTGAAAATTTCGAGGTCCGTCGTCAATAGCTCTCGTGTTTTTTTTAAATGCGTCTGAAAAATCATTCTATCTCAGTGTCTGTTAAGAGCTTCATTAATTGAAGATTACCTAGAGGCGTGTGGAGGGGTTAGGATTGAAGGACATGCAAGTTTGAAAGTGAATGTTACTACTTATAAAAAGTACAGTTTTTGTTCACACTGACTTGACTCAGGACAAATGCCTTTTTTTCGATTGACAGTATATGATATAATTGTTTATAAAGACTGATTCATTCACAGATTTTTCGCATGAAGTCAGGTGATGAAATATTTTTAAATCTAAATGATATATATGTATGACATACTATTTAGCAAAACCTAAATATACTTCTTCATTCTCCAAATGGAGGAAAAAAATCCCCTGAATTTTTCTAAGCCTAAATCACTGACATTTATTCAACATTTTTCGAACATCATTTTATTTTTTCTAACAGCTGTGCAAAATTGGGAGAATTAATTTTTTTTTAAATCTTTTAATTTCATCACTGCTATGTGGATTTTGTCAGATCCCCGCTTTTAGGACTTCATGTTTATGTATTTTAAGCATACTGTAGTATTCCCCCTTCCCCTTGATTAGAAAGGCTTCACACTTATGCGGCCTCTTTTGTGAATAAATGCGTTACTGGATTTTCTTTATAAGACATCTTCATAAAATATACACGATGGATATTATTTGATTAACATTCTGACTAAAGTGAGGGACTAGTTGTTATTTAGAGCTCAAATGTTAGAGCTTCTAGAAAATGAGTTTTTTTTTTTGAATTTATAAATTGACTCTTTGATAAACAACAATAGAGTGTTAGTTAAATATGATTGATGCTAGCAAAGCAAGTTTGTTTTTTACTATCTTTGACGGATATAGTGCGTTTCTGAGAAAATATTAATTTTCTACTGTAAATATCTGTGTTTATTTTTAAATATATGAAGCTCAATTTTCTATTAATGTTGATGGATGTTTTTATGATATCGGATGTATATTTTAAATTAAATATTTTTATGTAGTTATCTGTTTTATTTCTTTTAGTAATCATGAAACTTTGATTGGGAACAACGCTTTCTTAATTAATTTTGTCTTTGGTATTTATTTTTGCATTGCATATATTATGTTAGGAGTTATATATTACTCATTCATCTTTTTTTTTTTATTCCTTCCTATTTGTATTTCATTGCCTCTTTGATAAACAATTGATGAGATATGGTTATACGGTTTGTGCAGTCGTTCTTGATTAATGCTAAAATTAAATACGTATGAAATAAGAAAAAAAAAAAAAAAAAAAAAAAATCATTGCTCAAATAGAATATTCACCGTTAAGTACCCTGTATTGTATTAATAATTTTGATTAATTCAAAATGAAGCTGCACTAAATTTTATTTGTACGAAAATTAAAAATTTTCAAGTGAGTACATGAAGTTACTACTTTTCAATTTCTTTGAAGTTATTTCTTTTTATTGCATACATTTCATACTACTTTTGTTATGAAAATGTATGGTATTGTATTTGTGTGGTACTTATAAATATTCCTGCAATTAAAATTATTGAACAAAAAAAATACCATAATTGTAATAATTAAATATTTGCAATATTTTTGATTGATTTTTTTTCAAATTTTGTTTTCCCATTTGTTTTAAATCAGTAGTTCTAAAAGATTTCTTTTAAAAAAATTATCAACTAAGTATTTGATTTATGTGTGTGACCTCCTTTTTTTATTTTCGAAATACTTAACCTTTTAACTGTCAGTTAATTTTTTTTTTCATATAAAGGTATGTTTTTGCCTGTATGCGAACATTGGATTTTACGTAATAGAATGTAAATATATATGATTTTTATTGGTTTAAAAATCAACCTCCATATGGAGATCACGGTACATTACATATAAATAATTGCATAATGTTTTTATGAGTTCTATAGAATAACACATTCCACATGTAATCCAACGTCACACTTTACTCATTGTTTTTACAAGCTGCTCATTTTCTTAGTTTTCCATTTTATGGTCTTTCTAAATAATGTCCTTCAGGATTATATCTTAATTCTTCTGGTGCTCGTTTCTGAGAGCTCACACTGTATGATAGGCTTCCACTATTTTTTGGGTCAAACAGAAAGTGTAAACTCAAATAGAACCTTGTAACTTCTCTTCTGAAATTTAATAATGGCACTTTTTAATTAGTAATGCAATATATTGTATGTATATTAACTTTACAGTATTTTGCATTGCTAATGAAGAGTCATATTCGCAGCATTGGTAAAAATAAGAAAGTACCATTCTTCTTGCCTCTAATTTTTATTCTATATTTTTGTATATTCTTGTTAAGTTTGTCAACATCACTCACGCATATTTCGATTGTAATTTGCATTGGCAGTGGAGTTAACACTTGCTTTTCTCTATTTCAGACCATCTTCGCATACGCCCCTAAGGTAAAAATTCCAAATGATATAACATCTTAACAATATTGTTATCTTTTCAAACAATGCCAAATATTCCATTTAATTCATCATAGATATAATCGAAAGCTTAGCGAATTTATTTTTTCATTTAGTGATCAATTTTTATGGGCATTTATTCATCATAGGACATTATATATCACAGAACAGCTACGAGTATTCCTTATCGGCGTTCCGATCGAAGGTGTATTTCTTTCTTTTGGATTTTTCATCAAATGATAAGTTGTGTACAAAATTATCGAAATAATACTGATTCTCATCTGGTTTGTCTGTGGTTGCCTCCATATGCAATATAATCGATATCCCTAACACATACGTATCATTTTTTGAATTACTACTTAGGTGACCTTCATTACTACTTAGGTAAGCATTATAGCAATATCCTGTCACAGCACAACACATTGCCCTTTGCTTGAAACCAAAGAGGAATGGGTTTGCTTTTAATAAATTGTTTCAGAAGATGAGGACCATAATAACACGCCGTTTGCTTATGAGTGCACAAACTAAACAAAACTACTCTAAACTGCATAATGTTTTATTTAGCTCATTTAAAATTGGTGGAGCTTTGAATAACCTATCTTTGTTTCAATTTTATTAAGTTACTTTTATTGTCATTAAAATATAGATATCTCTTCTTTTTAATATATCGTCATACATTTTCGTACAATTCTAATATTTATGTCTTCTTTTCCTACCAATACAATTGTTCTTGCAGTAAAAAACTGTAGCTAATAGTAAAAATTCCCCAAAATTTCTGAAACAGTGTGCTGAGAGCATACATTGTTGACGATTATTTTTAGCTGTGTAATACACTCCGCTGTACGATATGGTTTACTAGATCACCTATGAAGAATGTCTCAAAAATTTCCACTAGTATTTTATCCTTAATTTTTTTCTATCAGATTTATTTTATGTTGCTTGCATTCTTCTCCTCCATAACTAGAACTGTTTAAAAATGCACTTTTTCTATTCCACTTCGATATGGGATTTTTTCTTCTTCTTGTATGTTGTCATCTACACCTGCCAAATCAGAACCATCTTCCACTCTATCCAATGGCAATTCCACTATATTTTTAGTACCGTCAAGATCTTCATCGAGATCATCATCCCAATATTCTTCAAATTCTCTCAGTGTTCGAAATTTTGTTCGACCTATAATTAGCCTAATTTAAATAATTAAGAAAATATTTACAAGAATACTAGTAGAACCATTATTAAAATCCAACCAGGTTGCTTTCACGTAGTTCAAAGTGATAAGTCTGTAGATGAAACTTTTTTTTCAGCGCAAAAAGTTCATGGTACTAAAAAAAAAAATTTAAAAAATTATTTTGGCCAATGGAAAAAAATGATTGGCGAGGACGTCACCGTATTAGTTAGAAATATGTATGTTTCAAACCATCTGGTGTTTCTCACCATCTGGTAATACATAGTAACCTTCTGATAACAACGCTTGATATTTCTGTCCTCCCCTTCTCTTCATATTTATTATATCAGTGGGCATATTCTACTCTTTCCTGATAAAGAATCTTTTCGGAAAATTTCCAATAGGGTATTGTATCAGAGGAAACTAAATTCTAATTTGTTGGGCAAATAGTAAATCATTTTACTTTAAAATAACGATCATTCCCTAATGGGGATCATGGTAATTTTTAGATGGTCGAGCTGTAATGTGAGGCGCCATTGTAACGGTACCCTGCTTCTATCGGACTCTTGTGCCAGAATTCAATTTAATGTAATAAACTTTAAACATCAATAAACAGTCCAAAGAAACTCAAGACTAATCAAACTTAAATATTTATTTATCAATTACTATATAATGTAGTGCTTTCTTCTGATCTCACTCTTACGGAACCGTTTTAATTAGTATTTAGAACAAAATACTTTACTGGGGTCTCTCAGTTGAAATCGTTTGACAATTCCTCAATATCACTAATAGTCGATAGTTGTCACTCCTGATAGTAACATCCGTTTCTTTCTATATCTATACCCAGAGTTAACCTCTCTCTCTCTCTTCTAAATTTCCCTTTACTTATATACCATTTTACTGTATTTTTCACCTACATCTAATTAACATAATCACTCTTCATTTGGGTTGGGAAGAAATTATTTCATGCAATAAATCTCAATGAAAGTCCCCAAGGTTAGTGAAGAGAAAATTGCGAATAGTCCAACGTCACAAAACTGTGAAATAAACTGTTTGCTCAATTTTGATGCTATGTTATTCAGAACATATAAATGTACAGCCTCTATAAGAAAAAATAATTCATTTCGACGTAAATTATTAGATATTTACTTACCAAATAGACAAATGTGAATCAGGCATCATTTACTAGCAATTTTTTTTTAAAAAAAGTCAGATATAAATGCATATATTTAAATCACATCGACAACTTTAGCTGTATCGTAAGGTAAGACTATTATGTGTACACATAATTTTATAAATAAAAAAGAAAAAAAGTCAGAAATTAGGGAGGAGCAAAATTAAAAACATTAATGATCCTCAAATGAGAAGCACAAAAGGTAATTACGATGCTGATTCAAATTGTGGAATATGAAAAAAAAAAGTTTAGTCAGAACGCTACACTAAAATATATGTTGTATAACTCATACCTATATCTTAACACAATTTAATAAAGATTATGTTATATTAATGGTCAAAATGCTAGAAACGAGACGTGAAAATCGTCACGTGATTATTACGGTAAATGCATTAAACATACCGGAAATAAATGGAAAAATTAAAACCCGTATACTCTAAAAAATGATTATGAAACGATTGTAAATATGTGTGATAATAAGATTCTATCATCTTATTTTAAAGAAAGTTTCCATTGTAAAAAAAGTATAGAACATATCGTATACTTATATGTATTATATGAGTATACTGTGAAATCGCAACACAATATGCCCTTCTGTTGTGTAAAACTTGCATTTAATTTCCATTTAATTTCTGATCACTTGGGCTATTCAATTCAGTGCTACCTTGTTAATTTTTATTGCAATGGCTCATTTTTCAGATAATACAAATATTCAACCTGTGGCATTGAGTTATACGCGATTTTCTCTTCACTAACTTCGGGGACTTTATTGTAATTTGAATTGCTTAAATTTACAATTTTTGTTCTACCAAAAGGAAACATGGTTGGGTTAATTGGTTTAAGATAAGAAGTGAAGATAAAAGTGCTGTGAATTGAATTAGAGATAGTGATATGTAAGCGAGAAATAGAATTAAAAAGGAAGAGAAGGGAGATAGAGGAAAACGACAGGCTGATAGTTATTAATGAATTGGATTGAAGAATCTTAATTAATCTTTTGAATTGAAGAGATTTTTAGTCTAACTTTGAAGATACGAAACTTCTGTTAGTAAAAAGTGTCTGAATCAGAATGAGTGAATTGGTTAGCTAATACTTTATTAGATGATCATAATCTAGAATTGAATTGACGGATTAAATGGGATTTGAGAGAGTGGAACCTTATCTATTCTTTTGTGATTAATAAAGTATTTTGCCTTGCTCTCACGTATATTCATTCGGAGACCATTTATTATTGACTATTTAATTAAAAGGGAAATATGGCAGTAGAATTATGAAGGAAGGATGTCACAAATCTTTTTGGATAGTTTTTCTTTTAAAACTTCTTGTGTAACAATACTGTATTTTCTTCAGCACAAAAATATTCTATGGATATATGTTTGAAATCTTTCCTTTTTGCTGAAGGAGAAGAGCTTATTTACGGGATTTTACGATACGTTGTTTTCGGTATTTTTAGCCATCAATAATGCTATAATTTATTTTGTATTTAATATCAAGTACACATTTCACAAGTCATTTTTCAAAAGGTCTCTATTTGATTTAGACATTATCTCTCTCTCAATTGTGTGATACTCAATAACTCAATTAAATTAATCTTTTATATTGCAGATTTTAAATCATTTGCGAAAAAATAAATACAGATATGTTTTTAATGAGATTTAAAAATGGTATTTGAACGTATTTTCCTGTATGATTGAAACTCTTTAAGCACAGACAGAATTTTTAAAGTGTCTATGATTTGAATGTTTTTAATTTTGGAAGATACGAAGAAATACACTTTAAAAATTTTCAAATTAAAACAAAAATTATAAATATCACGTTTTTACATAAAACATGGCAGAAGATATCCATAATTGTAGACAGTTTTTAATGAAATCAGGGATTGAATTTTTAGAGCATTTAAATTGTTTTCTACTATGTTATCTGTATAATTTGATTGATTTTGGTAACCAAAACTTATATGAAAGATTTAAAATTTATTTTAGATGTATGATACAGGCTGCTCCTTTCTGTGAATTACTTTTTTACATGGGAAAAATCATATTAATATTTAAAAGGCCATGAAAAGATTTTGGTGGAAGTTGTGTGTTTATAAATGTTAAAATAAACGGATTTCAATTTACATAATGTATCCAAGGGAAGTGAAAATGTAGAGAGTGTTTTTGACAGAGGACGATAACAATATATTACTTTTTTTCAATAATTTTGTTACTTTGAAAGGGAGGAAGGGGGAGGGAGAATGTTGATTTCGAAATATTTGTATTAATACATTTTGAATGAAATGATTGTAAAAGAGAAACCAGAGTCCTTAAAAAGGCGATTATATTGAATGTGCTGATGAAATTTGGAAATGAAAAGTTTTAAATTATCGAGATTATATTTTAATAATTAGTAAAGGGCTTTGTGATGAATTTTTTTAATAGTAATTATATTTTTGTGTCAGGTTTTTATTCGATCGTATTTGTGGGGGATAGTTATTAAACCGAAAGTGGAGGGCTTCGCTGCTTTTTGTTATAAACTTATGAACTTCGATTATTTTTTGACAACCATTTTGTTCACATTTACTTATATTTATTGCGCTTGCTGCGGAATTATATGTTTTAGTGAAATGCTTCATCTGCTATGTATATAAATTGTTACCAATTCTCCATCTTTTTGTTATCGTTCTTGTGACATATGTACTTTGTTATATCTTGAGTTTTATTCTTTTCAAAGATGTTTCAAATTGCAGTCTCTCTTAAACAACAACAGCGCAAGAAATAAAAACGCCTTAATTAATAGCCTGAGAGAGACGCCTCTTTTAGTCTAATTAGTAGGGGCTCTACAAAAAGCGACCGGTCAACTTTTCTTCGAACCCTCCGGTCTAGGGCTCGAAATACAACTCTCTCCCTCCACGAGGTCGAAAATCACTTGACGCCGAAGTGGTGACTTAGGACTTGAACACTAGATGGCAGCACAGCATTGCACTTGTGTGTCTAACTAAGACAACTGGACATAAATCACAACTAGTGATACAAGTGCACGTGTGATCGAGACCCGCCACTCAACTAGGGACAGTCAATGTCGTCAAATGGAAACTGTTTCAAAACTCAATTCAACAAGGAAAAGATTTTATCAGTAATGGCTGGATTGGTTACCTTCTCTGTAAATGTCATTCAGAATGTCTCTCTTCGTATCATACGATGATAATGGAGGGCCAGTATGCTGCGGCTCTCATCCACAACAATGCGAGAAATTAAAACGCCTTAATAATTAGTCCGCGAGGGACGTCTCTCATAGCCTAGTTGGTTAAGGCTGCAACAAAAGGTGACCGGTCAACTTTTCTTTGGACCCACCGGTTCAAGTTTTTTTTTTTTTTAAAAAAAAAAAAAAAAAAACAGCCGTCAGCGACCAAGGTAACAACAACAGCTCTCCCCCTCCTCAGGGTCGAAATTCACTTAGAGTCGAAGAATATTTGAAAGAACTTCCGAAATATTCATCTATCTATACTCCCCTTAGAAAATAATAATCGTATTCATAAATTGACATTGAAACTGCCTAATATTGAATTTCTTTTCAGCGTTAATAAGAAGATGGAGAATTAAGGGGAAAATAAAATACCCATCGCCTGTATTTGTGGTTTTTAATTTTAGTTTCATTCCATTGAAGGATATAGTTTTTAATCACTTGTACAGTTTAGGAGTGCTGTCACTGTAATGTTATGAAGATAGAATATAAAAGGAAATATTTTGTTCGATGGAATAGAACTAGTATTTTCCTTCTATTTGTACATTAATCTATTAAGTCAAATAAATAAGAAAGAACAATTTCCCATTGAGGAATCGATGTTCTTTGATATGGTAAAATGAAACAATAATGTAATTGTTCTTTTGTGTATGAGAGAAAGAAAGAAAGATAATTTTAAAATTACTTCATTTTATTATTTGAAACGTTAATCAATTAAATTATTCATTTTTGAAAAATCGTGTGTATTTTAATAACTTTTTTCGTGTGTATATTTTACTAAAAAAGCTTATCGTTTAGTATTTTTTCTTATGGACTTATTTTTCTTTCTTTTCTTTTCTTTTTTTTTTCAAGTTTATATTTCTATCTTAAGCAGCTTTCATTGTTAATATACAAACTTTAAAAATATAATACTCGTAAGTTAGTATGTTAATCACGTTATATATCGATTTCTTTTGAATGATGAAGAAGAAAAGAAGCTTTCGGGACTTAATAAGATTATTTTTCAGACTTTTTTAAATTTTCAAAATTTGAGAATTATTTATCCAACATGATTTTTTAATTGTAAGTTGTTATGAGAAATGGGAAAACTCTAATATATTTTTTTATCGCATCTAAATTGTCATAAAAATGAAATTATAAAAGAGAAAAAAATTGTTGAATATTCTATAGCAGTGATTTTCATAATTGAAAGTTTTATGTACATATTGTTATATAAATGCATTTTTTTATGCGTATGTCAGTTTTATGAAATTTTGGAACAGTTTGTGCTTAATTGATACACAATGAAATGAATTGTCAGAATTTTGAATGATCAATAGTTTTAAGTAATAAATTCTTTTAATATGAAAAATTTTCAGGGAGATTGAATTTTTCTTGATTTCAGCAACGTTTTCTAGATTTTCATTTCTTTCTAATTCGTTGTCAAAATTCCTTATTTGACTTTCATTTCTTTGAGTTTTTCTTTCAACATTTATTATTTACTTCAAATAATTCAGATTCATAATAAAATCAATGTAGCATACTAGTATCATTATGTACAAACACAGGATTTTATTACACATATTTAAATGCATTTTCTCCTTCAATAAATTCTCTAATTATAGATGTCGTATTGTAATGTAAATCATCGAATTTTTTTTTATGAAGTACGATTATTTAAAATTTTTTTTTTTTTAGTTTAGATAATAAAAATGTGTTTTTACAGTTTTGAAACAAAATTATTTTTCGTTTGTGTAAAAAAAATATTTGCTCTTAAAGAATTAATTTTTTGACTTAAGTTTGTATGTTTATTCTTCAGTCAGTGGGGAATTTGTTGATCTTCATGACATATTTAACTGTTTTCTCCTTTTATAATTTCTAAAAGTTTCAAATCCGTCATTTGCCGTTTGAAAATGACTATTAACCATTTACTTTTATGAGTTACTAGTTGTTAAAAACAGGCGTGTTTTTGTGTTTTTTTTTAAAAAATGAAATAGTTTTTAACTATTTTGAACAGTAATTATAAATCAAAACTCTCACTTTTTTTCTGTAAATCCCTGCAACAGCAGTTTTAATTTGTATTATGTCAGCTATAAATTGATTAATGAATCCAAGCGGTTTTTTATACTGCGAGTTGCAAGGTTTTTCATGACAAGCGATAAATATTTTGACTAATAAAGTATTTAAATTGCGTTGTTGCTTAATTTTTTTTCCAAAAGAAAAGGCGGGATTTCTTGTTTCATTTTAAATCTTCAGCAGCGTAGAAATAAAATGTTGTTACGCTTTACTTTTACATTTTACTAGTTGACGATGAATTTAAGGATTTATTTCAGCGCAGAATTTTCGTAATATCTGCCGCTATCAGTCTTAACATTTCTATTTGCCAGCTCCTTTTTACTTCTATATACATTCATTTTATTTTCAATTGCTTTTTGCGCTACCAAACATTTCCATTTGCGTTTGAAGAACTAAGTGAATTGAAATAACTTGTTTATGTTCCCCCACAAAATTCACCCCGCTGTTCTGTATTCTTTTTTTTGTGTTTGGTTGTGTTTTTTTAAAACATGGATTTATTCAGGATGTTGTTGCCAGGGAAACCGATTCGTTGATATGCATACTATGTTTTTATTATATAGGCGTTGCCCTGAAAAGAATAGACGGATAGTTTATTTTTAGTTTACATCTCGTTGAAAAATTTCCGAATGCTTCGAAATCCTACATGTGCTTAGAGTTTTGAATACATACATTCATATATGAAGAAACACGATGTTGAGAAATAATTTAATCGATTTCTACGGTTACTTTTCAAAACTACCTTTTAAACGCAATAAAAATGTTTTAAAAAAGTACGACCATTTTCCTGTTAAAAGTATTATATGTGATATGTAAAGTATATATTAATAATTACTTTCAATTATTCATTCATTTATAACGGCATTTTTCGAAAATTCGAATGAAAATTTGAAATCGAATTATTTCATGATTTGATATGCAATGCGATATAACATAGTGATTATCTTCAGAGCATTTCCTTTTTATATAATGAGGTATTTAAAAGAAATGTGAATACTTTGGTTTTGAAATGAAAATTTTTAGAGGAAGGTTAAGAGTTTTTTTTTGGATGGCCGAGATTACATAGAATTTGCTAAGGTTGTAATCATCATGTTCCTTTTATGTTTAAAAATGATGAAATATTGTGTACAGTTTGTAAAATTCTTGTTTTTAATCAGTTCCCACCCCCTTTTTTTGTTAAAAGAAAGGTTAAAAAAAAAAAAAAAAAAACTATTTATTTTTATTATAGTCAGGTAGTAGTAATTTATAGAAAAATTAGAGTATATTCTACCAGCAATAGTATTGTGAACGTATATGATGTCAAAACGAAAATCGAAGTATTTTAAGATTAATTCATGTGTAGAAAGTTCTTACATTGTTTGTATTTCGTAAAATCTGTTTTCAGAATTTTTTTCTATAAATATGTTCATTTGAATATGAAATAAATATTGATAACTGTATGATTGAAATGAACCAAACTAGGTATTAATGAAATTTCAATGGATTTTGTTGTTTAGAATCTGAATTCATTCATATTTACAGAAGGCCGCGCATAGCAATAGAAAATGAAGACGTCGTAGGTGCTCTTTGCAATTAGAGACAGTTTCAATGATGTCTACTATTTCTATTTTAGTTTGTGTGACAGTTACATGATCCAAGTGATGTTTACTTTTTCAGTTAAGTAATTTATTTTAATCTTGCATATCTTTTTGGGATGACTGTCGCTTACGTGACATCATGAAATGCACACTGTTCTCGATTGGCACGCCGGCGTGGCAGAGCGTTTTTCGGCACACAACCGACTTTCACGGATACATGTCATAGCAATAGAATTTTTAAAAACTAATATTTTGGCACAAGATAGCATTGTAGTATTTGAGATACATGTACATTTCTCCTCCAACTCAAAATAGACAAAGATGAATCATATAATATGACATTTTGATTATATAAACATAGTGTAAAATGTATGTTCTCGACTCGAAGGGTTTCTGACGGCTTTTTAAATGAACACGGTTTTTGTTGATCGTTGTTAGGGTGGGGTGGGGGGGATTATGATTTTCCGAACTTTGGATAGGGTTTGAGTTCCCAGTCCAGTTTCTAATCGAGCATTAGACCTTGAAAATGTGAAATTTTTCTATTTTCACCTATTGTTTATCTTCTATTTTTACCACGAATCCTTCTCTATTTTCGACCTTCCTTCTTGTTAACCAATTTTTGTCTTTTTTTTCAATTTTTTCACATCCAGACCGCAGTTACATCTTGTTTGGCGCAGCTTAGTGATATCTGGCTATCTTTACATTTACTCACTCACAATTTAAATATTCTTTACGCTAAGCTTTTTCTTTCACTTTCAACTATGGTAATTTCCTCTTAAGAATCGTGCATTTTGTGAACAGAAATATCCCTAGCCTCATTTTAAAATAGTTGAATTAGCAAATCTTTTTTGGAACTCCCTTTTTCTCCATAGAATATAAAAAGCTTCCCCTCGATCAACGCCCCTTTTCTCTGCTGATACTTGCTGTGTGAGCCACGCAACCTCGCACGCTTTACTTTTGTCATGGCTTGGACAATATACGTATAAATTAGTAAAATGCTTTAATTTGGATGAGTGAGCATAAGATTAAATGAAATTAACGATTATCTTAATCAACAAGCAAAAACCAACAATATTGCCATATATATATATATACTAAAAGTAATGCACATAAACAGCTAAAGTTATATATTATTGTATAAACACTCTATGCGAATAAATCATTAACTACAAAAATGTATTATATTGTATTGATAGCCTATATATTACGGAAAGGCGAAGTACCCGGATTGCAGGAGTACTGTAACAATTATATATATATATATATATATAAAAGTTTTTTAATAATGCGTTCATCTTTCCGTAATTTCATGGATTTAGGTTTAATAGCGTAAAACGTTCCTGCCCCTGGGGTATGCGCGCGTTTGCGCTTCCTTCGCGATAGGACTAAGGCTCTTCGATAAGAATGTTATGTTTCATTATTTTTAAATACAGTCTGTTCATTCTAATTATCTTAAAGAAAGTGAAATCTTTTGATGTAAGAACCTTTTCTAGATGAATCTATAGTTAAGAAAAATGTTAGATATAATGCTTACGAAGATATGTTTCTTTATTTCTATTTTTTATATGATGCTATTAATTTTTTTTTCTCTTTCTCCGTCAATTATTATTCTATGTATTCATTGTGAACCATAGTTATGAAACTAATTTCTTTTAAAATATAATGCTGCGTAATTTTGTTACCATCGGTTTCTTTATTATTAATGGTAGGTATATATTATGAGAAGACTTGAAATCCCCCCCTCCCTGGTTTTGGAAGTAAAAAAGTGTTTCTCATCCCATGACCTTCAGAATGGAAGCAGCTTTTTTGATATGACAACGCCTAATGATGGTGGTGTAGAAGTAATGCGTCTCAATTACCTTTTTGTACTTCAGTCCACTGAAGCAAGTCTGATCGTTTCTCATCCGTGCAGTCTGATTCGTAATTTTTTTATATTGTTTTAAATTCAATTTTGATTTAAATGTTTTTAAATACTCGGAATTTGATGTTGTTTTATCTTTCGATCCGAATGATTGTGAAAAATGTAAAGCTGAATTCAAGTAAAATTTCTTTCTTCCGAATTCCTCTTAGATTTTTACTGCGGAAAAAAAAATTGAGTTTTCTGACCTCACTTTTTCCCTTTTATTTCAAGAATAGTTTCTTTCTTTTCTTTTTTCCTGATCTTAAATATTGTCTGGACTTCAAGCAAATGTTTTTTAAATATCATTATATTTGATTTTTATGTGGTACTCTAGCCGTAATGTGAGATGAATGTTTTGTTGGTAATTCTTTCCTCAGAGGCTAGGAAGTCTTAAGAAATTTGATGCAATGCTTTTTTATAAAAATGAGAAACTTTATATGACAGCCTGTTTTCCCTGTGATATGCTTCCCATTGATATTCGTAGCTTCTGCAAAAGATCCATTGGAATCCTGTTACACTTTTTTTTTTAAAAAGTGGATAGGACATTGATGGCAACCGTTTTGAGAAGTGGGTCAAATTTTGTTCAGTATTTTGTTTAATACTAGCCCGTGGGTATCAAAAACTGTATCGTCACTAGGAAAGCAAAAGGAAAGGGTTTTCGTAAAAAGGGTGTCAATATGATTTGGAAACACCACACCGAGAATAATAATAATAAAACTTGAATAGAAGCCCGTTTTTTGTTTTCACTTTTCAATTTCTCGAAAAGATTTACATTTCCCTTTTGCTTAAGAACTTTTACTTTTGTAAGTGAAGAGCAAAAAATTAAGGCTGATGTCAAAAAATTGATATCGATAGGGTGATACTTTAAATTCTCGCACCGTATGACATCATGCCCCTTGGTGTTTCAGCACTGAGTTTTGATTGAACAAGAAATAAAGAAAAGCACACGCATATTATGAAATATTCATTATTAATAAATATAGTACAGAGATATGTGTATACTTAATAAAGTTGATTTAAGTATATTTAATGTGAAATCTCTGTTGTTGCTTATTTTCTAACATTTTCTTAATATTAGGTTCATATTCCATATTCATTAGTTTAACTTATTTCTCAGTCATTTTATTTCCAAGTTTTTTTTTCTACTGTTGGTAGGTTTTGCAAAATGTATTGAGGGGTTGGTAATGTTTTTGCAAATGCAACAATTTTTTATATGAATATATGGATTCAAACATCATTGAAAAATTATTAGCAAGTTTCATCATCGATATGAAATTGTTTAGTTCAGAATCCTTATACGTTTAGTGTAATATTTTGAATTTTTAATTTGGGATCATTATTATCTTCACTATTTTCAGAAAAATTTCCTTCCACTCCGGAAATCCAAGTTTTCAAATTTATTTTTTCATATTGTTCTTCTATGAAATTCAATTAATTAATTTCGTTCATGAAACATGTATACTTAATCATATAAATTCAGTTAACTTCATTGTTTCGAATTCCGTGTTGCATGGGGTATACGAGGGTGCCTTGAAAAATTTCCGACCTCAGCGAGATGTTGACAGAACTCGTCTATAAAAGCTAGGGAATGTGGTTGCTTATCTATAGACAGGTTCTCACCGAAATTTCAGTCATTTTGGACGTGCAGTTGTTGTTTGGCAATCGTTTGAGCGATTCATTGTGAGTGTTTTTGTGAAATGGAAAAAATCAAGTATCGAGCTGTCATTAAATGTTTGTTTTTGAAAGGCTGTATCCCTACGCAAATCAAAGATGTATTAGAAGCTGCGTACCGGGACTCAGCACCATCATTTAGCACCGTGAAATTTTGGGAAGCTGAACTTAAACGTGGCTATATTAGCTTGGGGGTCGATGAACGTTCGTGATGTCCAAAAACTGCAACCACTGATGATTACATCGCTAAAGTTCACCAAGTGGTGCTAAACGATCGTCGTATTAAAGTTAGAGATAGTAGAGACTATGAATATGTCCAAAGAACATGTTTGTCATATATTGAATCGAAATTTAGGCATATGAGAGCTGTTCGCGCGTTGGGTGCCGCGTTTACTCTCGTTAGACCAAAAACGTGTTCGAATGAACATTTCTAGCGCCCTGTTGGCGCAGTTTAGGCGCAATAAATCAGAGTTTTGGCGTCGATTAATAACTATAGAGGAAACTTGGATGCACCATTATACGCCCGAAACAAAAATACAGTCAAAAGAGGGAATCGGCTCAAAAAAAAAATAAAAGCAAAAACTGCCTCTAAGTAATGGCGACTGTTTTTTGGGATAGTCATGGAGGTATTTTAATTGATTTTCTTCAAAAAAAAAAAAAAAAAAAAAATCACAGGAGCACACTACGCATCTTTACTTGACAAGATCTAAGCAGAAATGGCGGAAAAACGGCTACACGCACGCATACTTCTGTTTCACTAAGACAATGCGCCGTCTCGCACATCAGTGGTGGCCATTGCAAAAATCTACGAATTACGATTTGAACTGCTTGACCACCCACCTTACTCACCAAATCCAGCCCCAAGGGACTTCTTTTTGTTTCCTAATCTAAAAACCGCACTCTGAGATATTTTAGTCAAATAAGGAGGCCACCCCCTTCGTAAACATTATTTTGCAGAGAAAGATGCCGAGTACACTATTTGGACAGGTTAAAGAGATGGGAGCATCGCTGGAAGAAGTGTATAGACTTACAAAAAGACTATGTAGTAAAATAAATTTAAAGAAAAAAAATGTTTTGTATCTTTATTAGGTCGTAATATAAAGTGAAATGTATTAACTAAACCTTTAAAATCTCTCCTGTAAACTTTGTTTTATTTCCCGTATAACGATTGAGTATGTTTTTGATTAAATTTTGTTGAATGTCAAGCATATTAAAAAATTATTGTGTTTTGAAAGTATTTTTGTAATTGATGAAAATATTTCATGATTTTCATTTCCAAATCTTTAGTGAAGTTATCAAGTTTCGTCATAAATATTTTCACACTTTCAAACATCATTAATACAATTTGTCCATTTCTCTGAATTTTTTATTCAGTTCTTTGAAATTCTGAGCGATCCATTTATATTTGAAAGTTCGTCATTCCATAAGTATATATATTTTTCATTCAAAAACAACTTTATTTCTTCTTATAAATTGACCATAACTGAACAATGGAACATTGTTGTTTGTCAAAATCCCAGAATGTTTACCCTCAATTTCCTTCAACAATTGTGCAAACTCTCGTTTATTAAGACCTCTTGCATTTATAAAGTGTATGGCATATTACAACTGGCATTATACTGAAAAATGATTTTAAACTTTGCTTCGAGCATAGAACTTGCGGATGTATTATTCAGTGAAATTCAATCTGAGAATGTCTAATGATTTGCTCAAGCTGCTGAATAAAACCAGTGTTTTTTCCCATCTCATATTGATGCACTGTCTGTTGTTACAGAAACAATTTTTAGTGAGTCAATATTCATTTCTTTAGATGTATTTTTAAGTTCTTTAAAGTTGAATAAAGGATTTGAATACATTTCTGTAGAATTTAAGTCGTTTATGCATTTTCTAAGAAATATTTATTTCTAATTCTATTATTCTATTACTTGATCTCTAATTGTATTGCGATTTTTGGTTACTCATTTATATGTATTATAATCAAGTCTTTTTTTTTTTTTTTTTAAATCTGCGAACATAGTAGCTCTACATTATAAAAACGTTTATTTTACTAATTCTTCTTCTTCCGAGTTTTCCCATGGCTAGCAATGCAATGGGTTACTTGAAAACTAGCATTATAATTGTAATCATGTTTTCTGGAATAAAAAAAAGTTTTTAAAGCACTAGTTTGTAAATGATTCTCTCTTCTCTCTCTCTCTCCCCTGTTATAAAAAATATCCCCTCCTTTCTTCATCAGTTGAGAAGCCGATATTTGAATGTAAAAGAACTTCTTAAAAAGTTACACTCATGAATTAAAGTCACATATGTAAGTGAATTGACTTTTTTGTTTCAAATTATTATAAGTAATCGAATTTATAAATTCGACATCAGGTATTTACACTGCATTTTTTTTAATATTTTCTATTGTGTGTATTCTCTCTAATGATATAAAAAATAAAGTTACAAATATCGACGCGGGTTTCTTTTAAAATGCCTTCGTATGTTTGTCTTGCCCGCGGGTTACAGGTTCGTCATCATTGCCACACAATAATTACGGGAAGTATGTGACTATATGGGATGATTGTAAATTCTAATACAATATCTGAATGTGATTGTCAATAAGCGTCGCATTGAGAAGCAACACGAAGGCTATTAGCGACGGATCTCATGTTTTTGATACTCGGTTAAATGACGAGGACAATACCTGAGCTGGCATTTCCATCTCCAAACTTCCACGCCACGTCAGTGAGAGGACTTGAGACTTCAACAGATGAAACGTGCATCATCCCCGTTACATGGCGGGTATTTAGTGGCATCAGGACTCAAACTTTCGACTGGACGAAAGGCAAGCTGCAAGTTCGCGACCATGACAACTAGGTTACCGCGGCTACTACTAGATCTGAAAGTAAAAAGAGTAATACATAAAAAGTTATATTGATTTCTTGATACATTATAAACTACTACTTGGTCACAAATTAGAATTTAAAACGATTACAAAAAATCCGATTGGAAAGATGTATAATTTAAGTGAATATTAAAATTAAATGTAGCTTAAAAATTTATTACACATTATATATGTGTGTAGTAGATTCAAATTATAATTTATCTTACACATGTCCCAGTTTCTTTATTATATATTTTTGAAAATGTGTAAAATGAATAGATGTTTCTAATATTTGTACTCGTAAATATCCTGCACGATGATCCAAGATTTTTTGATTAAAGAATTGTATTAGAATGAAATCTCTTCGATACTTATTTTCAATTATATTTTTTAATATTATTTTGAATTATATTTTTAGTATGAAAAGTACCGAGTGAGAAGAAGGATTTCAATCCTTTTCATTCTCATAAAAGAGAACGTAGATTGAGTTGCAGAAAACTTCGATCTATCCCTCTAATTTACAATCTAATCGTATTAAATCGCGTCCCGTCTTACATGAATCCCTGGTCATAAATATTCATGCTAGAAATTTGCAAATAAATAGTTTGTAGTTTGTGTGGCCAGGATGGTTAAATTGTTGGAATAATTATTCCCACAAGATGTCCCTTTGCTCTGTATGTAAGTTTATTTCGATGTCTTAAGGAATGGAAGATACCTTGAGAATATTATCTTGTTTCATTCCAATAATTGTTTGATATTTACATGCGGTTTTACTATCGAAAGCTTAAGAGTAATTAGAATAATTTAAACTTAATATGTGGTTAATGTTTTTTTCCTCCTCGCCTGCCGTTTGTGTGGGATTCTGTAAACTATTTCGAATGTTCGAAGTTCAGATCAAATGTAAATTCTGAAAATGTTGTTATTCTCAGTTATTATTTATCAAAATAAAAAAAAACAAACATGTAGGGCGTGTTTGATCATTCTTAATGCGAAGTATTTTCTTTGTCTCTCCCCCCCCCCCTGCTTAACTCACGTGTCTTTAAGAGACATTTTAGAGAATGTATAACATATTTTTGTTTTTAAATTAAGTAACCATAGCAACTTCATAGTGGTTTTTCTTGAAATTTGAAAATTATTTTTGAATTTTTGATAAGAAAATTAAATTTCTGTAATAGGGGGGAAAAGTCGAGACAGCATTTTTTCTGCTTTTAAATTAATCTCTAATTCTGTGGCTTATTATAATATTTTGAAATTTAATCAGTTCAGTTTCAAGTTTGGTCACTATTCTTAACCTCAATAACAATACGTAAAACAACTGGTCCTATTTAACTAGTAATTCAAAACACTTAATTCTTAATAATGGTTATATTAATAGTAACCAAAAAAGCGCGCGGTTTTGCAATTTTTAGGAATCGTAACATATGATTTTGTTTATCTATTATTCTTGATATATTTCTTTTTTTTTGATAATGTATTCTTGAGCGTAAAATTATGGTTAAAAGTAATCTAGTCTTGTATTAAGATTAAAGGAAAAATGATGATCGTATGTAAAATGATTGTGTTATTGTTTGAATAAATAATAATAAATTTATTTCCTTCTGGTGAGTTCATTCTTATCTTCTCTCTCTGAAAATTTCAGGATTCAAATATACATATGTACATAACCGTCCAATATTTTCACTGAGTGATAACACCATTTCGCCATTGTGTTTAATTGAAATTAAATATACGGAAGTGAAAATTTCCTGGTGAAGTTGGTATATGTTCGCTTGATTAATAAATAATTTCACAGTCATCAGAGAAAGCGAAAAGGTTGTATTCGTAATTCGCGCTCAAAAGACGTGCAATTAAAATTCTTTCTATGAAAATGAGGAAATATTGCTACGATGATGTCAGCAATTAATTGTGTGTAGTAGCGCTGACTTGCTTTTTCCCCTTATAAAAAAGGGGGAGGGGGAATTATACTTGTTTTGAAGTTTTATTCAAGCATTGCATGTTGTTATGAAGTTTTATTCAGACATTATACATTCTTTTATCGCTTGCATATAATTTTTTGAATGTATTTTTAGCATGTTGTGTAATGTTTCTTTTGTAAAATAATTTATTGACTTTCGTCCGAATTTTACTAATTCTTAAATCTTACCTTTTGTAAAAATATTTATGTAAATTTGTGTTTCATGTTATGCTTTAAATACCTTAAGCTTTTCCTTTTAATTTAGTTGTAATACAAAAATGATTATTATAGTTCGGATTCAATTTAAGACTCTTCGTTTAAAGTGAAAGAATCATTTCAAAACTTGGAACACATTTCCAGACAAAAAATTCCAATTTTCATGAAATTTTACGTCATTGAAAAACATAGATTCTTTTATGATGCAGTACTCTTAAAATTTAGGAACATTATAAAAACGCGTCATTTTTCACTTGAACATGTAAAGTTTGAAACACATTTTTCGTTGTAGAGTAGGAAAATAAACGTGCAACACATTAGGATTGTGATGATGTCTTTTTACATTTCATTTCGTATTCTTTTCTTAATTTTTTTAACAATGTTTTTAATTGCTAATCTTTTGTTTATCAATGTGAAGTTTATGTTTCAAATATTTAGATAAATGATTCGTCCGGTAATTATATATATATATATATATATATATATATATATATATATATATATAT